>JACGTP010000008.1:0-37460 GCA_023678845.1 Mischocyttarus mexicanus | reverse complement strand
AAAAAAAAAATCAAACCCAAAGACGAATATAAAGCCCATGTTATTCCGCGTTATTACCAGAACGCAAAACGTTCCATTGCATAATTTTTCGTCGTTATGCAAGTAAAAGAGCGTCGAAGCCGTTATGCAATAAAGATAGAGACCGTGCGTATTATCAATCGTTAAAAAAAAAAAATATAAGAAAAGGAGGAAAATGAACGAAGAACGAACGAGAAGACGAAACCAATCCAAAAACCAAACAGCAAAAGATCCTAAACTTAATCCTTGTCAAACGTCAAACATCATTCTTATTTAAAATCATGTTTATTATCAATATCATCTTTATTATTCATATTTCACATCAAGTATTTTATTACATGAATATATATTTATACTGTACACTGCAATGAATAATAATTTCATTCAAAAATGATATTTTCTAAATAGCTTTGCAAAAAATTACCGAACGAATATGAGTTAAAATTGATTAACCTATTTTCTTTTAGAAATTTTCTCTTTCTCGAATCGAACCGTAAGGAAATGAAAGAAAGAAAGAAAGAAGAAGAAGAAAAAAAAGAAGGTAAGAGTAATATTTTATTTCTACGAATTCATTTAAAAGTCGTAAAAGATCGTGAACGTTACATCGTGAATGTCTTACTTTTTTTCTTCTTCTTCTTTTTGAAAAAGGTGAACGTTTAAAGTAAAAATAAACTTTGTTCATGCGTTTTAATCCAAGAGATTTATCTTACGTTTTTATCTGCAAGGATGATATAAATAAAAAAAAAAAAAGAAAAAGAACGTAAAATGCAAAATATCGATAAATAATGGGACTTGGAATATGTAATTTGGAAGTATATATAGATATAAGGATGCGTAAGAAAAGGAAGAGTAAAAATAAATAAAGAAAAGAAAAAAAATAATACACAACAGAGACAAAGATTGAAATTGTAAGAGACTTGCGTGATTGGAAGATAAATCTTGCGTGGGGTATTTTTTCTTTTTTATTTATTATTACAAACACTTATCCCTTCCCTCCCCCCTCTCTCTCTCTCTCTTTATCATACATGTGTGTTAGTTATACTCTTCATATATATATATTTCGAATGCAAGAGCGAGCAAGCGAGCGAGACTAATTAATCCGCGATTTACGTAAAGCCTTGTTGCAACGGTGATAGCAGTTTGAGGATAATGATAAGCAGGTTGTAGTAATATCTTTTCTTACGTTTTTTTATTGCTATGTAATTTGCTCGGTTTAAAAAGAAGAAGATGATGTACCTAACCAAAGGAAGGTAAGAACAAACGAACGAACGAACGAACGAATGAATGAACGAACGAACGAATGAAGATGAAAGAGAAAAAACAGAATTATAAAGATGTCTAGTTCACGAGTGCAACTATGCATCTCGTTACGATAACCACACGAATGTTCCTTTTTGTTGTAACGTTTTTATTATTCTTACGAAAGAATATGTATGTATATAATATTTTTTTTTGTCTAGTCTTTTATCATATTTCTTTAGATTAGTTCAGATCAAGGATCGCGAATCGATAATTGGTATCCATCGATATTTTCAGCATAGTATTTTTTATTTTTGTCTATTTATTTAATTTTTTTTATTACTATTATAGTCCTTATCTATTTTTATATATATTTTTTTTTAATAGAATAATTATCAGATGTGAAATATTTCCATTGTACGTTTTATTTATTTGGTGTCAATATTTTCGGTATTTTATTTTTTTCGTCTCGATTAATTCGACATAGTATCCTTTACTTTAATTTATACCTTCTTGTTAAATATTTTTATTATCTTTCCGATTTTTTTATTCTCAATTTTCTTATAAGGCAAAAGTATATTTCTGTAAAAGAAAAAAGAGAAATACAAATACATTTATGTGTGTTGTAAATTTGTAAAATCTTACATTGATAGAATTTTATTATATATGTGGTATATGGGGAATTAAGTTTAATCGATTATGTTTAAAGCAAGATGATGACGATTAGGAACGATGACGTTGTAGTTGGGACCTCCCTCGCCTAACAGCGATGCGAATCTTTTCCTTCGTGTTACGCAAGATCGTTACGGAATGTATGCGTGATTGCTAATTGCTGCTGATCCTAACAGCGAATCGTGATCTTATCTTCGCCGGAAGTGGCTTTACTATACCTCCGCTACTTTGCCCCCAACTATCGTACAACAGGAAGGAGTATACGTATAAGATAAATATAAACATATACATAGAATATACATACATATACATACATCTATATACTACTTTTGGGGATCAATTTGATTATTATATACTTATACATAATATCATCTTTGATAATAATTATAATTATTAATTTTAATCATTAATGTAAAATATTACGATCACGTATTAGATTGTCCCATAAGTTTCTTCATTATTCTTTCAGTAGAAAATATTTTTTTTTGTAATTATTTTAGTTAACAATATATACGATTTTATTCCTATTACCTTGTTTATAATTCTATGGGATTTAATATTAGTATAAAATAATATAAAATATTAATACATTGCATACGGGAAATCTTGCAATTTGTCATTAAAATATGAGTTACGTAAAAATACATATTAAATACTATGAGTATTGTACGTGTTTATGGTGTTTGTGTTTCTAATCAATGATTTTCATTTTCCCCATTTCATTTTTTTTTTAAATAATTGTATAAAGCATATTATATTTAGATGTAAAATAAACACGTAAGTTGTAAAATATACCTGCATGCTTATGGGACAACCTAATACATATATAAGAATGTATTGGTATTCAAATGATAGATGAATATATTTTGTATAACACATAACACATTCATTTTTTTTTTATTCATATGCAATAACACATTCTCGCAGTCTTCCGAACCGAAAAGTCATTCATCAATCCATCCTTAGAATACTCTTCTCGCAAAACCGCAGGTTTGTGCATCGTTTCCGAGAAAATGCGATGCAGTCTGTAAAAACGAGAAGAAATAAAAAAAAAAGGAAGAGAAAAAAAAAGACAGGCAACTACAGCAAACTAAACGATAAAGATCTTCATCGATGGTAAGGAAAAATACTGAACATGCGAATAGCCTACTCTGTATGTTACGAAAACCATATATACACACATATAATATATATATATATATATATACGTATTCATATGTAGTACATCTACTATACGTGTATGTATTTGTAAATGTGTTAGGAATAATATCTTTCTCTCTTTATCGATATAATACCAGCTATTAAAACAGTGAACACACCAAAAAAAAGGGGCCTATAATTCGCCATTGTTAAAGCTCATGTACCAAACGAATTAGAATTCTAATTACCATCACAGCGTCAACGACTATGTTTTCCTATCTTTTTTATTCTTTCTATCTCTCTCTCTCTCTCTCTCCCTTTATCTCTCTTTATGAATTTTTACCTCTCGCAATTTTTCGGTACTCTCGCTAAACGATCCCACCTCTACCACCACCACCACCCCTATCCCATTCCCATCTTTCTCCCCACTCGTCTTTCACTCTCTCTTTCTCCCTTTTACTCTACCAATCTCTCACTTTAATCTTTTCTTTTTAAACTTTTTATTATTTTCCTTTTTACTTTTTATCTTTTACTTCTTCCTCTACTTCTTCCATGGTCTTTTACTTTTTTTTTTTTAACCTAAACCGTTTCTTCTTCCCTTTTTCACATGGCCACGACGCCACCGGCATCGGCGGATCGCCGAATAAATTTTTTATCGTTCTCGTCGACTAGACTGCTCTCTCTCACTCTCTCACTCTCTCTCTCTCTCTCTCGCACGTTATTTTTTATCTCATTCTATCTCTCTTTCTTTCTCTTCAAACTTGTACCACACTTTTTCTTTCTCTCTCTCGCTCTTTTCCATCCCCGAATTCTCACGCGCGTTTTCCATCCCCATTTTATCGTTCTCTACAACCCCCACCTCACACCCCATTCCTACCAACCATCCACCACTGTTCTACTCTTTCTCTCTCTTTTTCTCGCAAACGAATACGTCGCATCCCTAGGGTCATTTTCGAGCACGTTAAACGTCCCTACGGTATTCTCATTCCCTTTTCCTTCTTTTCCTCTCTCTCTCTCTTTCTCTCTCTGTTTCTATCATTTTTTTTACGTTTTTTTCTCTCGAGTATCAAGAAATATGATATTCAAAGATATTTCTTCTTTTTTATTTCTATTATCGTCATTAGTTAACAATGATTGTAGAAATAATTAATCAATAAAGAATATTATATCATATATATTATAGTTTAAATTTTATATATTTATTTAGGTAACATATTATGTTTCTTTGTTTATTGTAAATTAGAAATAATTATCTGAATTAGAAATTGTTAATATATCGATATCATATATTGTACATTTACGTTTAAACTTTATATGTTTATTTCACTAACATATGTTTATTTTATATGTGTGTGTGTGTATGAATTTTTATTAGAAATAATTAACCGAAGATAAAAGAATATTTTAGTAACATCGATATCATATAATACAGTTCGAAGTTAAAACTAAGATAATATAGAGTCAGTTAAGATCTAAGACGCTTTTAGCGAGTAAGCTTTATCCTTTCGTAGATATTCCGTGCATCGTAGTATATTTTCCGCGTGTAGGGAAAGGTACCTTTCGCACGGTCTCTCGCGGCGATAATCTCTGAAAATTGGCGCGATGTACAACACCGGTACCCACCTCTGACACTAACACTACCAATAACACCCTACGTACCCAGCATACATAGATTGGTTTCAGAGTTTCACAGAATGAAAAAAATCTCTATGCTAAAATTCTACCTTACACCTTACTTACATATTTCTATCCACATACAAGAATATAGGTATAATACGTATGGTACATTTACGTAAATACACGCATGTATTTATCTATCTACGTGTACGTTACTTCATCTATATCCTATCCTATGTATATACATATGTGTATGTATTTATGAATGTATTATAAGTTAACCATAATGTATTCATGTAATAAATGCATGTAAATTCATATACGTATATAAGTATCAATATATATAATATATATAATATAAATAATATTATATTATATATGTTATAATACATAATATATATATATGTATAGATGTTTGTATATATGTATAAATTTATACATGTACATCGTATGTGTGAGAAGAGATATATGTAAAAGGAATATAAATGTGGGGTTTGTTTTTTATTTTTTTTTTTTTGTATTTTTTATTTTTATGAAAGTATTGGAAGGAAAGATATAAGAAGAAGACACGTAAAGGTACATGCACACATATGTATATGCATTCACACAGAGATACAAAGATAGGATAGATGGAAATCGTCGATCGTGTGCGAAACGATGCGAGCCTCCTCCTGCCCGACGTCGTTCCGCAGGCAGCAGGTATTTACAGAGCCGAACAAATAGTTCCCGAGGCCTCCTCTCGTGACTACTACTGTTTTCAGTTCGTGGTCGACTTCGATCGACCTTTGATCGATCGTGAATGCACGTTTAATCGAGCGTGCAGAAGCAACGCGGGGCTACGAATTCTCTTTTTCTTTATTTCTCTCTCTCTCTCTCTCTCTCTCTCTTTCTATCTGTTTTACTGTTTTTATCTTTCTCTTTCTTTCTTATAAGAGCAAGATCGTGTCACGGAGTACCAGGAGCTCTTTGGTCTCCTTCGAAATACCACGATATATCATCGGATCTTCCTTATTCTCCTTACTCTTATTCTTATTACTTGTTCTTGTTCTTATTCTTGTTCTTCTTATTCTTCCCGATGAGACATTTATTTTGTTTAACCAAAAAACAGAAATTATCTTTACGAATTGCTATCGATTATTTTATTCTTCATTTTTACACACACGATTTAATTGGAAGATTAATTCGTAAATATTTTTTTTTTTATAAGATTTTTATAAGATTTTTATTTATTTATAAATTTTTGAATCTATTTCATTCATGTTCGATACATTTGTTAATTTTATTACTAATTATTTCACATATTTTATTAATTACTTTTAAGATCTCATTGATAAGAAATGTTTAGAAATTAGACAGATTTTTCGTTGACAAATCTAGTAACGAATGAATAATTTGTTGAATTTTAATTGAATGTTGAAATTTGTTATTGAACGTTTAATATTAATATCAGATAAATTATTATTTTATCCAGAGAAGAAACATTATAATAAATTATTATCTACAAAGGTTACTGTACTCTTTATCTATAAAGTGTTCGCAATAATTAATACGAATATACGTAAAAGTAAAATGTCAATTTTTAATGGGTAAAAGAAGAAGAAAAAGAAATAAGGATTATAATCTATTTCGGAAAGAAAAAGAAAAAAAAGAAATAATAATTGGTAGTACATTGAAAATATCTTTCGATAATCGTCACTTTAACGATCAAAGAAAATATTCCAAAGTATTAAATTGATATTAATTAATAGACACCGTGATTTTTTCTAATTTATATAATCGAAATAGATCAAAGGACTAAGTACGTTAAAGTGAAGATTAATGAGAGAAAATAAAAAAGACAAAAGTAGAAAAAAAGTGAGAGAGAAAGGTGAGTGAGAGGAAAGGTTCTGGAGTGTTAAGTGTTCGCATAGGAAGGTACAAACGACGCCAGGAGAAAAAGGGAAAGGACGATGACGAGAGGATGGAAGGAGTCTTTGGTAAGGGCAGAAAGGGCGAAGAATATTTAAGGACAGTCTGAATATTCGGTAGGCCCGAGGGAACCGCGATGGAACTTGCTTTTTAAAAACGAAAAATAAAAGAACACAGACAGATATATACACGCACACTTTGAGAAAGGTAGAAAAGGACAGAAATACCATACATACACACACACACACACACACACACACATAGAGAGGGAAAGAAAGAGACAGAAACACAGGACAGATAGACAGAGAAACAAGCATACTAGGTTCTCTCTCACACACATACACACATATACACTCTCACATTTTCCGTTTCACTCTCTTTCTATTTCAGTCTATCTTTCTCTAATTTTCTGTTTCACTCTCTTTCTATCAGTCAATCTGTCTCTCTCTAATTTTCTGTTTCACTCTCTTCCTATCCGTCTGTCCGTCCATACGTCCGCCTGTCTGGGTTTCTTTTTCTGTTTGTATCCTCACATCAGAGTCGGTCTTTCTTCCTCTGAAAGTCACGTTTTCGAAGGCTCCCCAGGTTGCGTTTGAATAGCTAATGTTGCGTGCGCTATACTACACAACTGTGCGCGGTGGTTCTTTCGCAGAGCGCAACTGCATGCGTGAGTAAGTGCGTCTTTCTTTTTATTTCTTTCTTTTTATCTTTTTTCTCTGTTTTTTTTTCTTTTTTACATATACGTATACGTACATAGGTTATATGCATGCATAGGGTGTCCACGTAATACGCAATGGAAATATTATTATTTTAATAATAATCATTTTTATAGAAACATACAAAGCATGTGCATAAAAATTCGTTGATGCAATTTTATTTTATTTTATTTTTTTCAATTAATATTATATAATTAATTATACAATTTTTTTTATTCATTCGTTGTGGATTAACCTATGATCTTTCTTTTCTTTTCCATATTTTGTATATCTCGTTGTTTCGTTTCCCCCTTGTTTTTTGGAAATAAGTAACAAGAGATACTAGACACGTAGAAGAGATTTCGTAAAATTTTCCAGTAGAAAATTCAATGAGATCGAATTAGTATGAATGCGTAAGGTGAATGCAAACGTAAGGGAAGTCAGCTACAGTACGATGTTTGTGCTTCCGAATAAATGCTGAAAAGCGGAAAGAACGATAAAGTGGGAGATTAGATAAAGAGAGGAGAAAAGAGAGAGAGGGAGAGGGTGAGAGAGAGAATTGAAGGTATATAAGTGCGAGGTAGGAAAGTGGGCTAAAAAATGTTGCAACAATGATGGTAGTAGTGGTGGTTGGTGATGATGGTGATAGTGGTAGTACTAGTGTAGTAGTGTTAGTGGTAATGGTGGTGGTGGTTGGTGGTAGTAGTTGGTGGTTGGTGCTGGTGGACGAGCAAAAGCGGGCGAAATATTTAGCCGAGTACGTTCCATAAACACGTAGAATCAATATCGAGCAAGACCACCACTTGCGCCATGCAAAACACAGATCTCTCTCTCTCTCTTTCTCTTTCTTTCTTTATTTCTCTCTCTTTCTCTCTCTCTCTAAGTGCGCGCGTGTGCGTGTCGTTACATGCAGTTTATCCAACACGGACGTCTACTTAAAGCGTCCGATAGGAGCGGTTAAAATTTCATTCGAGGTCGGCCCGCGTAATACCTACTTTGCACGATCTAGTTGGGTATTAATAGATTAACGCGGAGGGTTACTAGAAAAGAAAGAAAGAAATAAAAAAAGATAGAGATAGAAATAGAGAGAGAGAGAGGAAGAGAGAGAAAGGATCTATTAATTTCCTTCGAATAAATCCAATAAGTAATTAATATTCCAAAATTTAGTAACTTAATCTTAGAACAAAGCATAAATTTAATAAAGGTTACGTTAATAATGATAGAATTTATAATAGAATAAAAACGAGGAGGTAGGATGAGTGGGTGGATAAATAAATAGATGCATCGATGGATAAATAGATATGTTTGTTAGTGTCAAGAGATAATGATCGTATTTTTAATATATAAAATATGTCCTACGTAACGAAGCGAATAGATATAATAAGGTGTTTTTCAGATAATACGGTATAATATTATAATAAATATTACATCGTATAACACTTAAATAATTACAATAATGTGTATGTTATAAATTAAACATAAGCATAAATATCATATTTTTCTATTTAAATAAAAATTACAAAATACGAAGAGAAATAGAATTAATGTAAGTTGGTGTTTCGGAAAAAGGGATAATTTGCGATCTCTTTCATTCTATCACTCTCCCTCTCGTTAGTATGCATTATAAAAAATATTATATTGTATAACACAAATAATTGTAATAATATATATGGTGTATATTAATTATAACCGTAAATATAATATTTCCTATTTAAATAAAATAAAAAATACGAAGGGATAGACCTAATGTAAATCGGTGTTTCAAAAAAAGGGATATTTTGTGATCTCTTTCATTCCATTTCACCTCTCTCTCTCTCTCTTTTTCTCGTTAGTGTGTGAGTTTTTCAGTGTTTGTGGCCTTCTGGCGTGAGTAAAGAAACTCTTCCGAAGCTTCTCGCTCGTTTTATCCTATCCAACGCAGTTTAATACCTAACCTAACGGTCGCGTCCTTCGAGCACGCAGAACTCGGCCTCGTTCGCCCTCGCAGGATCTCTGCATTCTAACTAAACACGCGATCGAAGCTCGAGTCTGCCTTCTCCGATGCTTCCGAGAGACCCGCAAATAGGTCCTATTCATTTACCTTATTTCGCAATGGTAATAAAACTCACGCAGCTTAACTTCTACCATCTCTTCCTCTCTCTCTCTCTGTTTCTGTCCCTATCCCTTTCCTGTCGTAGACACAAATAAATTTCTTACAGTTAGCAAAACCAATACCTTAGCTTACCTCACGCATAACCCAAACGCATTATATTAGTACTTATCCTGTATTTACGAGCAATTTCATTATTTATAAATTCAAATGTCTTACCTTAAGATTCCCTCTTTAACGACCCTTATCTCGATCGTTTTTTTCTCACTTACTTTTTTCTATACTTATCTCTTTCCTTCTTTAACTAATTGTATGCAACAATAAAAATTGATTCACTTTTATAGATTTTGATAGAAAAGAAAAACCAATGGAACGAACTATTTTATTTGCATCGTTATACACACGCATGCACGAACACACGCATGTACATAGGTGCATACGTAACATATGATTTTATATAAGATCGTCTCAACATAAATTTCTTCGTTATTTTTTAATATAAAATATTTTGTGTGTGTTGTACTTTATATTATTTTGCTTAACAATATACAATTTTATTTCTATTACCTTGGTATTTAATATTACTATAAAATAATATTTAAATATTAAATATTAAATATAAAAAGTTAATTAAGAAAAAAGAAGAAACTTATGGAACAACCTTATATATTAGTTTTTAATTAAAGATATTGTATTATTTTATTTGTATCATTACACACACACACACGCATACGTAACATATGATTTTATATATTAGTTCAAATCAGACATATCGTATATGAAAGTTAGTAAAAAAAGAAAAAGAGAACGGGGAAACAAAAAGAAAAGAAAGTACATAGAAAAAACAATGTTTTACGTACCGAACTTGACTTGTCTAAACGTTGTTACCTTGTCTAAAGTAAATAAGAAAGATATATTTACATTGTGTTGAAATAAAATGTTAAAACTTAACAATCTCTCTCTCTCTCTCTCTCTCTCTCTCTCGAGTTCAAAGTCACTAGAAAAGAAACCGTGAGAAAAGTGTGTATCTCGTACAGGTGACATTTTCCACAGGGAAAACTCCGCACGTATTTATGGCAAAGTTTACTAGAAATAAGGAATTATCGATGAGTTTTATTATAATTCCTTTCTCTTTTTTTTTCTATCCTTGTCTTTCTCTTTTATACTTTCTTCTGTCATATCTTTCTCTCTCTCTATCTCTCTCTCTCTCTCTTTTATTTTATTATTTATTAAGATAATTCATAAGAATCATGAACGATTTTTCCAAGCATCTTTACACTATACTTAATGTAATTGTAAAGTTTAATAGTTACTATTTTATTATACTTCTATTATATATATATCTCACACACACACGCACACATACACACACTTCATTATTTAATAAAATAATCCATAAAAACTATCCAACTATTTCTTTTAATCAACTCAACACACTCTATTTAATGGGTATTACAATGATATAAATTTAAAGTATAATAATTAGATTTTTTCTGTCAAAGATAATTTATATAAACTGTCTATAGTTCTTTTTTTATTTTTCTCCAACAACTTTACACTGTACCTAATATAAATAAATTATTAATTTGTATTCTTTTGCAGAGTTTCTCTTCTTCTTCTTCTTGACTTTATTAAAGGTAGTTTTTTATTCGTAATTTCTCACCCATGAGATTATTATAATTATTATCAGTATAAAAGAAACACGATATGTTGAACATGTCGTTTTCTTGCGACTCCTACTGTCTATCTTAACGTAAAGTTATTTTTGCGTTCTGAAAGTTGACAAAAACTGGAAGGTCCTCGTTTCAGGGAGGCTTTCGTTCAACCCCACCTACCAGACAAACCTCTACCTGCTGGTTTTATTACATCTTCTATCCTTTTCTCTCCCATCACCTTCCATTCATTAATTCTTGTTTTACATCGATCCTTCTTCAATCTCAAAAAAAGAAAATAACCGAAAGACTATTTCTTTTACCGATAACACACGTTAAACAATAATTTCAACTTCCTGTAATCTAAATCGCAGTAATTCATTTACAGGTTCATTGTTTTTTTATAATACTATCGATGAGAACGTGCACACATATACAATAATCAGCATCGAACGTAATACAGATTAGTAAAAAGAAAAAAAAAGTTATTATAGACACCTAAGACAATTATTGGAATAATTCTATTGCAATTAAAAATTTCATAAAAAGAAAGTGTTGGTGGGAAAAATAATGTCAAATTTCTGGCCACAATGCAATAGAAAAATCCGATATTTTTTTGTCCACTCTTATCGAAAATCACATCCATAAAAGTAAAAGTAGAAAGACACGAGTAGGTAACAAATAAAGAAAGGAAAGAAGGAAGAAAGAGTGAAAGGGTAGAAGGGTGGTAAGAGAGGACGGGTAAGAAAGGTAAAGAAGAGGAACCGATTCGAATCGGATCGAGATACTCTGAACGGGTCCAAGTTTCTCGAGAAAATGGTCCGATACGTTCGAAGGTTACTGAATCCGCGAAGAGACTCCGAAGCGAATCGATTGCGAAAAACCTGTTCGAGCTGAGCGCTCTCGTGGTTCCGCAAAGTTAAGGAAATTGCTGGACGGACGAGACGGATGGGACGGACGGATGGATCAGCTACGCACAAACGATGGTAGCAAGAAGATGCTTTATGAACGTTGGAGAAAGATGAACGATTCATGATAGAAAGAGTTGGACAATGAGAATAAATGAGTGAGTAAAAGAGAAAGAAAGAAAGAGAGAAAGAGAGAGATGGAGGGGGAGAATGAATGAGTGAGTGAATGAGTGTGTAAGTGAGAAAGAGGATGAACTGGTGCAAGTTGGTAAGAGTTGGAAAACCTTAGCGTCTATACTAAACTCATGATGGTTCATCGAGCGTGCGCGCCATCACGAATGGAGATAAATACCGAGGAAGAGCAGAAAGAAAAGATTAAAAGAAGAGAGTATGATGAAGAGAGAGAGAGAAAGAGAGAGAGAGAGAGAGAGGTCTGTTACGCGAAATGAGACATGAGAGAAAGGACGAGAGGATGAAGGTATCATCAAGGGTGATGATCGAGAGAAAACGACCACCCACTACGAATTAACGTTTAAACGACTACCTTCGTTACGCTATCTCTCTCTTACTCTCTTTCTCTCTTTCTATTTCTATTTCCCTTTTTATAGAGAAAAAAAAAATTTGATTTATAATTGAGTTTGGGTATTTTATCGATAAAAAATCAAACGACTTGATAGAAATGAGATAAAGGTTCTTTGTATACTTGTTAAATTCTTGTTTTCGTTAATAATTTTCATATTGTATTTAACAGTTTTAATCACAATTATGTATTTTTAAATAAAGAAAATATTGTTAATATTTTCCTAGAGATAGATTAATAAATAAATGAATTAAATCGAACAATTAAAATGAAATTTGATATTTCAAATGTTTGTAACAGTTTCGAAAAATCTTAATTTGATTTAAATATTAATTAAACAACAATTAAATAATAATTAAACAAAATGAATGGGATTCTTTTTTTTTATATAAGTTTAATAACAAACTAACGTAATTAAAATTTTATACCAATCGAATTTTTTAATTGTTTTCTTTTTAAATAATTACAACAATAACGAATAAATTATATTATTAATGAACTATAATATTCTCATTATATATGTATGTACAATAGAATATTAATTTTTCTTAACAACTCTAATTAAGTTTATAATAAAGAAATTATTAAGAATTAAATAAATTATTAAGAATAGAAAAATCTTCTAAGAAAGATACATCAAAGATGCTTTGATTGAGTCAATATCCGTGATCATGGTAAGGAACAGATTAGTTTATCGCATCGATGATCTTCATTTCTATTTTTCTTTTTTTCTTTACCACTTTTCGTAGTATATATTATAAGTATATATTGTATTATACTTATCTACTATGTACGTTACTGTTGCTCGTCTTTCCGTAACAAAAGCACAGGAGATTGATCATTTCGAAAGGTAGTAGCACGCGGATGCCAGACAGCGTGACGATGATCCACTTCTTCTTTCTCTCTTTCTCTCTTTCTTTTTTTAGTGTATGCGTAGCAGGTTTCCTTCCTTCCTTTCTTCCTTCTTTTATTCTTCTTCTCTCGTCTCTCTCTCTCTCTTTTTCTCTGATTTTTTTTCCCATCTATTTTTCTCTCCTTTTTTTTTAATGTCAATTTCTTTCTCACTCCCTCTCCATGGGACTTGTCTTTGTTTAGCAGTCTCGGTCATTCTTACTCACTATACTCATTCCTCGTGCCTTCCTTTCACTGGCACCGACCACTTCCAATGCAACTACTACCCAGGCCTCCCAGCTTGTAAAGTGCATTAGTCTTTACGCACCTTTCTGATTTTCTTTTAAAACTAACCCGATCCGCCTCGAGAGACTCCGACAAGTTCACGGCTGATCGTTGTCTTCTCGTATTTCTTTCTCTCTCTCTCTCTCTCTCTGCTGGTATATACAGTTGGATGGAAATTTTCTTAGGTAATTATTAAAAATAAAATTTAATACCATTAAGATTAACTCCGGTCAAGTTGATTTTTTATAAATTATTATATTTTATATTTAATATATTATTTTATAAATATATTTTTGTATTTTCTCCTTTTTTATCTCAGTACTTTATTTAAACAACAAGTAAAAGTATTAAGGAATTATTCTGTATATTGAAATGAATTATATTTTATTATTAGATTTATTATTTTAATTTTCTACACAACACATGTTTGTCGTATATTTATCAAGAAAAAAATCTCTATAGATCTTTAAAAACCGCAGCATATGTAATTGTGTTTGAATTATCCGGTATAAAAAAACACTGACGCAAATGCAACTATCAGAAATATTCTGAGTATCGGAATAACAAGAATCTAATATGAACTCCCGTATTAAACGAATACTAACAAATAAAATGTAATATTATATTAAGTTATACAAATGAAAATTAATCTATCAATTGTACAAATTAAATGATAAAAATATTAAATCAAATAAATTGGACAAAAAAAAATTATTTTCAAGAACAAATGCACTTTTTATTGACGTAGTATTATATATTAAAAAAGAAGAGGAAATAAAAAATACGATAATTCATAACGATCCAATAGCATGCACGTTTAGTTGCAGATACGCACCGTTCGTTCGTTCGTTCGACTACTTCACCTTGACTATTATTACTACTACTATTACTACTACACTAATACTACTACTAGCAGTAATTAGAAAGCCTACCTGACATGAAATCGGCGGGTGTGCTTTGTAACTATATTCTATACTAACAGCAGCAATAATGACGACAACGTATCTGTCATCCTGGTTGACGCCATGTGCTCCTGACATATACGTGTTTTCATTCTTACAATTAGTTCACGGTTCAAGAAAGATCTACACGCGTAGACAGTATTTTGTACTTTTTATACAAAATATTTTATTCATTTTCTTTTTTTTTTTTTACTTATTAAATATTTTCCTTTCAACGACTTCCTTCGATCAGATTTTTTACAACACACAAACAAGTTTCTCAAACTAATTTATATTACCAATCTTTTATTACATCCTACGTTTTAGAATTACATTCTAGATTGAATTTGCGTGTAAATATTTTATTAAATAAACAGATGATGGATGATGATTCTTTCCATTGAAAGAGAAAAAACATTAAATACATTATTTTCATATCATTTTAACACAATTTGATTCCCATCGAATTGACCAACAGTTTATTCACTCTAATTCGAAACAATACGAACGAGAACGAGAACGAGAAAAATAGAACAAATTAATTTCTCTCCTATGAAAAAAAAAAAAAAAAATAAAGATTGGCACGGTATTTGGGGTAGAACGGGTGAGGTGGTGAGGTGGAGAGGGCATTGTGGAGGGGTAAACAAAATACAACGAAAGGGAAAACGATGAGAGAAAAGAAAACTAAATAAAAGGACGATATTTAATGTGGATAACAAAGAGAGGGAAGAAAGTTTTGCAACGAACACGTCGCAGTTTTACTCTCTCTCTCTCTCTCTCTCTCTCTCTCTCGTTCCTCTCGCTATTTGGTTTGGATAAAGAGCTACCTGTTTGTTTACGTTTCGCTTTCAGCCGTTTGTACTCTCTCTCAACGCTACACACTGTTGTGGTATACATGTACTCTCTCTCTCTCTCTCTCTCTCTCTCTCTCTCTCTCTCTCTATTTCTCTTTCTCTTTCTGTTTCTCTCTATTTCCTATTCCTCACTACGTAGCATACATATATAGGTTAATATATATAGGTTAATTTATATACAAATACATGTTACGTACATATAACCACATACAAGATATATGTGAACGCGTATAAATGTTATAATGTGTATTTGTGTATATATGGTTATATACGCATGTGTATATCTCTACTTGCTTCCCGAACGATAAGCAGCAGTAGCAGCAATAGCATTGCAGCAGCAGCCAACGTGTGCATGCAATCAGCAGCAAGAGGGAATTCGTTTGGCGGACACTCCGTTCCTATTTCAAATTGAAATCTCTTTCTCTCTCTCTCTCTCTCTCTCTCTCTCTTTCTGTGAAACGAAAGTGTCGACTATCGAAATTGGTTGAAAAAAGAAAAAAAAAGAAAAAATAAAAAGAAAACAAGTTGTTTCTTTCTCTATTTCTTTCTACATACATATCACATACATACATACATACATACATGCATCATACATACATACATACATGCATAATATTATAAAATATGTGATGTACTTATATACCATTTTTCTGATAATTCTAATACCCTATTTTCAATATGATTAATTAATTAGTATTTTATTCTTACATGTTAATAAAAAATACGATACTATACTCTATGAAATAATATTAGATTAAATCGATAAATAAATATTGTTATTATTTGTACTATTTTATATATGTGTAAATTTTAAACAAACTATTTAATTATTAATCTTAATTATAAAGATAATATTAAAACTATATTAGCTAATATCTTAGCTTCGACTGTAATATCATTACCGTTAGAAATTTATTCAAATTTAACCCAGTAAAAGAGGATATAAATAAAATTGATTTTAATCGTATAATCTTGGAATTATAATCAAATTATAATAATATAATATAACGTATCTCATAGCTTTTGATTGAAATCTTATCAATAATGTAATTACTTACTCTTATATCTGCCCATCAGAAATATAAACCTACACGAATATACGAACATACAAACACATGCATATTTAGATATAAACTCTCTCTCTCTCTCTTTTATATTTTTCTTTTCTGTTTTTTTTTGAAACAACTCTATTCCGTCGTCTTAACGAGCCAATAATAAACACTCTTTGCACGAAACCAGCCAAATCCAATTCTTTTACGAATAAACGAATTTTAACTGTGGAAACAGAAAAAGAGAGAGAGAGAGAGAGAGAGAGAGAAAGAGATAAAAAGAAATAAAATGAACGTATTTTTTCTTTTTGCGAAAGAGGAGAACGCGTTAGATAAACATGATTTAACGATCAATTAAAGTATCGCTGTTGCAGGATATAAATTTAGTGCTGCGCACTCGTACGAGTCCTTTCACCCGTTAAATGCATCGAACCTTTACACACATGTATGTGTATTCATGTGTATGTGAATACGTGTATACACGAAGAACGAACATAGTTTGCGTGTGCCGTTTATGTTAGTCGCAGATTTGTTCCCCAAAGGATAACCTTTTTTCCTTTTGCGATTTTTTTTTTCCCTACAATCACCCTTCAATATCTTCCTCATCCTTCCTACCATCTTCCTAACCACCAAACCACCCTTCTTAACGCACCCATAATTTTTACATTCTTTTAGATTCTTTCCTTTCGTTTTTTTCTTATACGAAACGATCATCTTTGGAATTTTGACAGGTGCGTATCGAGCTACAAAGAATTAACACGCGAACCTTATGCTAGTTTATTCTTTTTTTAAGGAAGAAGGAGGAAAGAGGGAAAAAGAGGTGCTTGATTTTTATTTCTTTTATTTTATCTTACCTCTTTTTCTATGAAAAACGAATTAGTTAAATTTACGAAAGTAAATGTATAGAAAATAAATGCAATTTGCATAAAGATCTTAAGAAGATTTATAAACATTTTATTAAAACATTTAGAGGTCCTGTATCTGTGAACATATAAAATTTCCTTCAAAATAGTATCTATATAAATATAAATAATTTTAATATAAAATGAATAATATTACAATTATTTATACTATAAAATTAATATAAAATAATTATTACATTTAATCTCTGTTAATAGTTTTTATTTAATACATATATATATAGAAGAATAATATAGAGTGAATTATTTTTAAAGAAGTTTCGTATGTTAACAGGTACAGGACCTTCAATTATTTTAATAAAATGCCATAAAATAAACTGATAAAATTTTAAAGAGATAAAATATTCTATAATTATTAATACGTATAAACGTATTGACTTATCAGAAATTCCAGATACATCAAACAATTATTTTTGAATAGTTTTAATCGATATATACATAAATCTACTTATTAATTATCTAAATATTGAGAAATATATAAAAACTTACCATTAGAAATAGAAAACATCTGGTCAAGAGTAGGTCACTAGTATGAAAAGTAGGTCAGCGATACAAACGTATTCAATGTATTAAAAGAAAGATAGGCGAAGGTGTACGTCCAAGTCAAACGAGCTCAACGTCGGTACTGTTTATATCTCTCGGTGACTTCTAAGAAATTCGTTAAATATGAAATACACAAAGAAAAACATTCCTTAACTACCGGCTTAGTTGAGCGTTCAATGTTTTGTTTACGTTCGGTACTCTCCGTCACTCCTCGGCCAGTGTCGGCAACCGAACGTTATCATTTTAATTGTATTATGAATTTCGTCGTTAGATTTGATATTGACCTTCGTGTATGTTCGGTACTTGTCGATAATATTCGTAACTAATTTTCATAATAATCATTAGTCTTCTTCGAGCGTCGGAAGGTGTAACAAGGATATTATTTAAGTATGTGATTTATTTCGCGTCGCGTGTGCGTGTATTCTTTCTTATGCAAGTGATATGCATATGTGAGCGAGTGTGTGTAGTGCTGAAAAGTGATATATACATATATGGATACCTGCAATTATGGATATGGATTATACATCATTGGATATAAGGACGAAGTACATCTAAACGTAAGCTGATCATAATTTTTAACTTTTTTAACATTTGATCGCGCCTGGTAGGTTTAGCATTAAACATATCATATCGAATAATTTTTAATATAAAAAATCTAATATGTAATCGTAACGTTGTAGAATATTTTTTAACTGGGCACTATATATACGCGTCTATAATTTACACGAATGATTTTCGCTGCATTCATAAAACAGAAAGAGTTTCAAATATGATCTCGTGTCAGATTTATTTTATATTAATGCATAATCAACCACATCCCAACAAGTAATACTACTCTTTTCTTTTATTTATTGAAACGGTTTAAAATTATCGATGAAAGCGATATCCTAATTAAACACACGCACGCATCCAAGCATTCATAGTAATTACTAATTATTCTAACAATCTGCATATATTATTATTAATTGAATATTCTATTAAATGTTGAGATAATATTTTTTAATAATTTTTGTATCCAACGTGGTAATGCGACAAGTCGTTCAAATTTTTATTTTTTCATATTATATGAATAAGTTTCAATAAAGAATCTAATAGGTATTCGTATCGTTGTTGAATTTTTTTTAATCAGACACTATACATACGTGTTCATAATTTGCATGAATAACTTTCGCTGGATCCACATTCATATATGGCATTTATATAACTTAAAGGCTTTAAAATATTTTCTTATTCATACACTAGATTAAATATCGTTCTGTAGATGGATGTGTTTTGTAATAAAAAGATTAATTAAATATGTCCTTCGCGCGTTTAAATAAACCCTAATGCTAATAATCAACAAACAATCAAGTAACGATTTTTAATATTTAATCGATCAATCTGTTTTCTTTATTTGAAGGAAAAATAAAATAAACAAAGACAGAGATAGTATCGTATTCTGATCTTTCGAAAGATTTCAAGATTCTCTTTCTCTCTCTCTCACTCTTTCGTTAATTTTTATTTAATTTGCGAGATGACGAGAAATCGTGAAACATAATTTGATATCTCAATCATTTAAGAGAAAAATAAAAATGATATTGATATAACAAAAAAGAAAGAAGCCTCTTTTTTTTCGTTATTCCCATCGTTGTAGAACTCAGGTGGCGGTGGCTCGTTTTGAAATATTTCTAAGGCTTTGAAACAAGCCAAGTGCTACTACCAACGAACAATCCGTAACCCCATCCTCATCCCTCTCTTCTCACCCCCACCACCCACCGATCCACTATACCGTATCCGAAAATATTCGTCCGCTGAGCTGCATTTTTCACGATCTCTCGCGCCCGCGTGAAACTCTTTCACATGTGTGTGTATGTATGGATGTGTGGTGCTGCGGTAGACGATAAAAACGAGAAAAAAAAAATAAAAAGAGGAAAAGAAAGAAAAAACCCTCTCGAAAATAAAAAACTACAACAGAAGAGAGAAGAAAGAAAGAAAGAAAGAAAGAGAGAGAGAGAGAGAGAAAGAGGGGTGAACGAAAAAAGAAAAAGATAACGAAGGGTTTAGAAGAAAAAAAATTAAAAAAGAAGGAAAAAAGAGTGGTGGTGGTGTTGGTGGTGGTGGTAGTAGGGTGGGATGAGAATAAAGGTGCGAACTGAACCAGGTAGCAGCAGCAGCAGCAGCAGAAGGGTCGAGGTCCAACGACAGCTTCGTAAGTTTGTGTTAGTTTCTGTGTGCACTTCTATGTACACACATTTGTCTATGTCTCTTCTAACTTTATGTATATGTGTGTGTGTGTGTGTGTGTATGTGTGTGTTTGTTTGATAGAAAGAGAAAGAGTGAGAGAGTGAGAGGGAGAGAGAGAAAGAGAGAGAGTAGTGGGTTAAGGTGAGATGATAGAGAAGGATGAAGTTATGGGGGTGGTTTGACTCCGTTTATCACTGGCAGACATACATTTTGCAGCATCGTAATATAGGGCCTTGCTCGTCCAACACCACTACGAATCGTCGTTAAGGGACACGAGTCTATCGAGAGTGAAGAAGAGAAGAGAAGAGAGATAGTACTCTTTCTCTTTCTCTCTCTGTTTCACTTTCTTTTTGTCTCTGTTTCTTTAACGATAAGCCAACACCGTTCGTTTTTCATCCAAAGTATATTCTACAGTATCTCTTTGTCGTTATCGTAACTAATCGCTGAGTATCTCGTTTCTCTTCTTCGATGATGATTAGATGAGAGATTCAGTGAAATACTATTTTAATAGTCACGTATGTGAGTTTACTACGACATATTGAATTCGATAATTGATTTTGATAAAAAAGAAAAGAAAAGAGAATAAAATTGAAAGTATACTTTTGAATATAATAACAGGGATTTTTTACGATTAAATTATGAGTGTTTAATTCGATGGGGATTAGATTGGATTTTTATTTGAGATAGATATTTATTATATTCTTTTTTTTATTTTGTTCGAAATACTATTGCGATTATTTATTGTCGTATCTTTAAATTTAACATAAAATAAAGTTTTTAAGGAACGTGTATCATAGAAGATTTAGAAGAAGTAGTTAGAATGATTACTACTCGAATTAGATGATAAATTTCTGAAATATCAACTCTAATAAAAATTTCTATTATAGATTCACAATAAAATACAATGTAACTTTATAAATAATACCTTTAAAAAAGTAGTACAAACAATTCATGAGAAAACGTGTCATAAATGATTTGAAATTTTTTATGACAAAGAAAGATAGGAATAGGAATAGGAATAAGAATAAAAATAAAAATAAGAATAAGAATAAGAATAAGAATAAGAAGAAGTAGAAGTCATAGGGACATTCATAATAGTAGTAGTATAAGAAATAATACAAGCAGCAGTAGTATTCGTAGTAGTAGTAGTAGTAGTAGTGGTGGTAGTGGTGGTGGTGGTGGTGTTGGTAAGAGTCCGAAGGTGGGCCCGAATCGTAGAGGCTGTTGGAGACTGA
The DNA here is from genome assembly GCA_023678845.1 of Mischocyttarus mexicanus. Classification (NCBI taxonomy): domain Eukaryota; kingdom Metazoa; phylum Arthropoda; class Insecta; order Hymenoptera; family Vespidae; genus Mischocyttarus; species Mischocyttarus mexicanus. The sequence continues at coordinate 16,001 of JACGTP010000008.1, read as the reverse complement.
CAAGAATTATTAGTGGGTGAAGGTAGCCAGTAGCTGAGCCGAGGATCAATACTAGGCAGACGTCCGTGCACAGAGTGTGGTGGAGTGCACTTCTCCTACACACGGCTCTAGGCTAGGCTAGACCTAGGAAAGGCTGGGATATGGAGCTTGGGTAAAGCTAGGTCGTGAGATGTCTACCTAGACTCCGGTCCCCATAAACTAACCCAGCCTGACGGTGCAGCCACCGTCATGGGGGTTCGGGTTAAGAGGAAGAAGAACGGGTGTGGAAGAGAAGCTGGTGGAGGAAAGAGAGAAGAAAAAAAGAAAAAAAAGAAAAGAAAGAAAAAATAGAGTGGCCGAGAGGTGGAAGAGGAGAAAGAGGTGTAGCAGTAAGAAAAAAAGAAGAAGAAAAAGAAAAAGAAGAAGAAGAAGAAGAAGAAGAAGAAGAAGAAGAAGAAGAAAGAAAATTGCACCCTCGCTCGATCGTGAACTCCTCACCTCTTTCCCACCCTTTTTTCCCCTCTCACTCCTTCTCTCCCACCATCCCCCTTGTTCACCAACCACCCCGTTCACCGTTCGTCTTTTCTCGATCTACGCCGCTCGATTTGCCTCCTCCCCAGCCTTCTCGTCACGATGACGAACATTTGTGTTCTATCCCTCGGTTATTATAATCTTCGATCAAAATAATGGAAAAGATCGATAATAATGAATGAATGAAAGAGAAAACAATAAAGATATATCATTGATAGAGACTTCTTAATACTTGTTAATCATTTTTCTATCACATTTTTAGTGATACACTACTTTCTTGTTGATGGAATAATAAAACACTAGACGTGTTAGGGAGAAGAGAGGAAGGGAGATCATCTTTTAGTTCGATCGGTTATTTCGGTTACTTTTCATCCCTGGAAAATATGGAATAAGAATAAGAAGAAGTTGAAAAATAAAAAGTTAAAGTGGAATAAGAAGGAGGAGTAGGGTGAAGGAGGAGGAGGTGGAGGAGGAAGAGGAAAGTAAAAATAATCTTCATGGCAAAAGGAGGAACAAGAAGTTGCGAAAACTAGTTAATGCGACCCAAGGTCGGGACCGTGAAACTCGTCCGATACACGTTGCAATTCCGTGCATACGTTCTCTCTCTCTCTCTCTCTGCCAGTACTCTCGGGGCCGACACCACCTCTTCCTCTTCCTCTCCTCTCCTCTCTTCCTTCTCTATTTCCTCTTCCTCTCTTTCTCTCTCTCTCTCTCTCTCGACGATTATTATCCTTTGCGTTAGAAACGTTAGATAACGCGAACGTGAGGACCGTGAAAACGTTTAGCCTATCGATTTACCTCTTGTTAGTAATTTTTATTATTCCCATTCGCCGGATCCTCTGAGATAATTGCAACGTACGATAATTGGTTAATTTTCTGTTTTTTTTTTTATTTTTTTTTCTGCGATTCCTTTCCCCTGCCTTCCCATTTTTTATTTTACATCAATGATCCTTTCCGAAATGATACTTTTCTTGGTTATTGTTTTTTATTTATATGCATCGTATATTATTATTAGTATTATTATTATTATTATTATTGCAATGTAGGATGTATTAAATTTTTTTTTATATTTATATAAGTTTCATAGCTATATATATAGCCAAATAATTTGATACGTTACGGTTTTTAATGATCTATTTTTCCATCTGTTGCCTATCTTTTTTCTATTCTCTTTTTTATTTATTTTTTCATTTCTTTCTTCTCAGATACGAGAAAGGATTTATTTATAAATCATGATTCAATATTTATCGTATATTTTATATTTTTCTTTTTTTTGTAAGAGTATCGGATTTATTGGAATAATTAATCGTAATTATTCCAAGTTAAAAGATCTCGTAATTGATTGAACACTCTCTCGATTAATTATTATTATCATCATCATCATCATCATCATCATCATCATCTACGTAATTATTTACCATAATATTATTAAACTTCCTTTTATGATAATTTAACTTAAAATATCTGTTTTTCAATACACTTTCACTTTTTATCCAATCAAAGTTTCGAGTTAATTGTATATCATAGTAATTTTCTTCTTGAAAAATTGAACGATCCTCGAATAGATTTGCCTCCTTCTTTCTTTTTCTCTTTAACTTTTTTTATTAGGTTTATTTATGCAAATGTTTACCATCATTTTAAACTTCGTTTTTACGAGCATATTTTTCGACTCGACTTTATTTTATTTCACATATCTCTCTCTCTCTTTCCAACTTTCTCTTTCTGTTTATCGAAGTATGAAATTAATCGACTCGCCAGGATCTTTTTTTTTCTCTCTCGTTCAGAATTATTGAACAATCTCGATACTCAATTGAATAACTCTTTTCATTTTTTATTATTATTATTATTATTCTTTTTTTTTTATTATCATCAATTATTTATCCCATCATCGTAGTTATAATTAGGTAGTTAACTTAACAGTTAAATGGTCAAATTTCAATCTGGGAGTATATTCATTTCGACTAAAACAAGACGAATTGAAAACGAGAATATGATAGTAAGAAATAATAAAAGGGGGGAAAGAAGATAATGATGAAGAAGAAGAAGCCAAGTAAATGCTCGGACACAACACGCTGGTAGACATTAGAAAATTCTAGCTTATGGTATACCACGCTAACTCGAAGGGTCGATAGGGTTACGTCACATCGAAATACAATACGCGTTATTTCTTCGAAGTTAACGGAGTATCATAATTATAACGTAACTAATAATGATTACTTTTTACGTATTCGCGTAAAAATACTACAAATGAAAAAATAATAAATGAACTAATGTAAACGTAATAAATAAAAACAATGAAACTTATTGCGTAAAATTCATCTCGAAATAATAAAAAAAAAAAGTATTGAAATGCAATTTAAAGAATATAAACAAAAAAAAAACGAGGAAAAAAAAATTGTCGAAATAACATTAAAGGGAAAAGGGGATGGTCGTGACGTAAAAACGTATAAAAATAGAAACATGTAGAAAATAATATAAAAAAAAGGGTAAAACGAAGAATTTTTGCGTAGGAGTCGTGGTATATTCGAGATTATAAAATTCCAAATAATACAAATTGGTGAATACGAAACGAAAAAGAAGAAAAAAAAGAAGGGTTGATAAAAAAAAAATAGTCGAAATGACTTTAGGGAAGGGTGTCGTGACGTCAGAAACGTTCGTGCGTCGTAATAAGGGCGCGACACACATAACAGTCTACTACCCCCCAACTAACCACCACTACCACCACTACCACCACCACTACGACTGTTACAAGTATAAACCCCCTACCTGGTAAACCCTACTACATACACCTTTAACACACGAGGGTGTCTTATATACTCGGCTACTGATCATCATTCACGCTACTGACCTACTCTCCTCTCTTTCTCTCTCTCTCTCTCACACACTCTCTCCCTNAGATTATAAAATTCCAAATAATACAAATTGGTGAATACGAAACGAAAAAGAAGAAAAAAAAGAAGGGTTGATAAAAAAAAAATAGTCGAAATGACTTTAGGGAAGGGTGTCGTGACGTCAGAAACGTTCGTGCGTCGTAATAAGGGCGCGACACACATAACAGTCTACTACCCCCCAACTAACCACCACTACCACCACTACCACCACCACTACGACTGTTACAAGTATAAACCCCCTACCTGGTAAACCCTACTACATACACCTTTAACACACGAGGGTGTCTTATATACTCGGCTACTGATCATCATTCACGCTACTGACCTACTCTCCTCTCTTTCTCTCTCTCTCTCTCACACACTCTCTCCCTGACACACACACGAAGGGAATAAAGAACTAAAGTAAAAGTGGTAGGGTAGAGAAAAAAAAAGGGTGTGCGATTCAAGTTGGCAAGGAAAAAGAAAGAAAAAAAGAAGATAGTCCTATCTTTTTTACACTAAACGCACCTACGTTAAAAAACCTACCAACGAAGTAATTAACGAAAAGATAAAAGAAAAAGATAAAGGGTTGAAAAGGGGAGAAAGAGAAGGACAATTTCTGATTCGCATCGAAGTAGTCTGGGCCTGCGTAACGACGCGTGCACGTCTTCTTCGTTGCAAGTATGGCAAAAGGAGGAAGAAGAGATGGTAAAAGGGGAATGCTGAAGGAAAGATCTTAAAGATGTAGAGGGCGGAGAGGGGATGGAAGGAGTTGACGACTGCGAAGAAGAAGAAGAAGAAGAAGAAGAAGGCCGAGAGAAGGGAAGTTGAGTCTCGGTTTGGTGAGGGGTGAAGTTAGGAGGAGGTAGAAGGGTAAGAGGAGTGGACCAGAAACGAGGGCTGTACGGGTGGGAGGAATCGGGAGAAGAGTGGAGAAGGGAAATAGGGAAGAGGGTGGAGGTAGGGGGAGGAACACGGAAGGCTACGATTGATCCGCGGTCGCCCTCCATCCTACGACCACCACTACCACCACTACTACCACCAACTAACACCAACACCAACACCAGTACCACCCCACTTGCACGACCTCACGAATTCATTGTGCACACTCTTCTTCCTCTTTGTCCTTTTTCCTTTTCCTGTTTCTATCTCTTTCTATCTTAACTATCGTACTATCTAACCATCTTACTATCCTTCTCTAACACTGTATGTGTATATATGTATATATATATGCATATATCTGTCCTTCCCCTTACTCTATTACTATCTTTCCATCTTTCTATCTTTCTCGTGAAACCATTAGCTGTCCCGTTCGGCTCGCCTCTTATTAGCATAGTTGCAAATTCTATGCCACGACGCTCGTGCGACGATAGCCCTTCCTCCTCCTCCTCCTCATCCTCCTTCTTCGTCTTCTACTCCTTCTACCGATCCCCCTCTTTACCACTCTTCATCCTCAAACTCCTCGTTTCTAACTTGTATCTACTACCTTCTCTTCGTCTTCGGCTTCCTTCTTGACGCTTGATTGCACGTCGTCATCATCGTCGACAACGACAACGACGACGACAACGACGAAGACGATGGTCGATGCTTTTCTACACCTAATACAGGTATCTCCATACATATGTGTCTATGTATATCTGTGTATATACATATGTGCGTCCCTCTCTCTCTGTTCTATTCCACCATCATCATCATCTTCTTCTTCTTCTTCTTCTAGTTCTTTTACTTCTTCTTATGCTTCATTCTTGTCCTCTTTACCTCTTTCAAAATTACTTCCCTTAATAAGGGCTTCGAAGTGTAGCTAGTGTACCATTCCAAGCTACCATCCCATCTATCCATCTATCCAACTATCCAACAGCTTTTTCCATTCAAATAGAAAAAGACAGAAAGAGAAAGATATATGTATATATGGTATATACCGGAAAGTTCTGTCCAATTTTGGAATAAAACAAAATATACATTTTTCTTACCGTCAATAAACTTTATTAAATAATATAATTGGACATTAAATAATAATGGACAGAAATTTCCGGTTGACTTATATACATTTATTAGCAAAATAATTTGTTGAACGGTGAACCCACGTGAGTGGAAAGATTTTTTATTACTATCCCCATTTTACTTCACACGATTTTTCTATTATTTTTTTCTATTTTTTTTTATGATTATTTTTATTTCATTATACAGTCATTAATGTTACAATAATAATAATAATAATAATAATAATAATAATAATGATAATAATAATGAATAATTGTCTGTGTAATTTGATGAAAATTAAGTTATAATGTTCTATCTCTTTCTCTCCCTTGTATACAAAGTTAAATCGCATTTAAACTCTTTTTCAACCTCTCTTCTCTCATTCCTTCTCTTTCTTTTTCATTCTCTCTTTCTCTTTCGGACAGCAGCAGGAGGAGCAGCAGGAGGAGCAGCAGCAGAAGCAAGATTAAAATGAGCACACCAAATTGTAGATATAATAAACTGTGAACTTTTCCTCTTTATGTCGCTAATAACCTACACAAGCGCAGTTTATGCAACACATTAAATATAATAGAAATAAAAAGATTTCAATGAGGGATATTAAATAAGAGGGAGAGAGAGAGAGAGAGAGAGAGAAAGGATTTCCATTTCGTTTCATTGAATACAAGGAAACGTAAAAATACTTGGATATTAAATTAATGTTTTTAATTTATTACGAGACTCTGTTAAAGAAATTTTCGAAGAATTTTTTTTTTCTAAATACCCTTAAACGATCTTATTATGCGTTAAAAGTAAATATTTTTTTGTTTTCAGTATATCCAACGAGATTACATACTTGTTTGAAATATAAAAAATACAAAATCAAATAAGCTGGAGAAGAATTTTTAGGAATAAAAACGAATGAATGTTTTTCTAAACCACTTTTTGGTTTTGAATGATCCACGATCCGTACTCTGAAATTATCTACTTAAAATATATATGATTTGTTAGAAAATTAAAAAATATTACATCAATAAAATCATATACACTAAAATCATGTACACAATAATTCTAGATATGATTCAATTTGCAAAACTAATCGTTTAGAAAATTTGTAAAAATGACAGAACGATTAATAAATTTCGTCATTGTGTATATACACTTACAATACTAAAAACAAGGATAATACAGACTAGTATCATTCGCGAAAAATATTAATGGGATGGGGAAGGATGGTAAACAAAATAATTAATAAAAAGTAAATAAAAAATAGGTAGGGAGATTGGCAGGAGGGAGTGGTGAAGGGAGAGGTTTAGGTGGTAGGGTAAAACGTATAGGAGAACATGGTAAAACAAGGGGGAATTATTATTCGTCGTATTAAAAAGTGCTTTAGCACGTCAGCGCGTTTATATTCGTTGGAACGTTGCCTTTCGATATAAATGGAACTTAACAATCGTCCGTAGAAATTGGTACATACGCGCGGACTGCATGACGTATGCACGAACGCCAGCAGGCAGGCAGGCGGGCAGGCAAGCAGGCAGGCACCACACACACGGTAAACAGAATTATATTTACAATACCGAACGTGCTACCATTAATTAGCGTAACTTTGTCAGTGGAGCGCGTGCGCTCCTCTTCTATGCCACATGAAAGTGAGAGAGAGAGAGAGAGAGAGAGAGAGAGAGAGAGAGAGAGGTGCTTGCTTTTATATTAATGGGCTTGCAAAGCGTTATGATGCCGTTACAACGAAACAAACTGGGATTTTCTTTTAATCCATTGAGCAGTGTACGAACGTGTACCATTTACGTCATAGCTTAACCAACTTGCTGTAACTACTTGTGCATATATATATATATATATTTATAATTATACATCTACGTGTATCTGAAGGTGTATGTGTGTGTTGTATGTTATGTGTTTGTATGTGTGTAGTTACGCGTTTTGAATTTTGTTATAGCTTCGGTACCGTTTATAAATTTAAATATATATTTAATTATACGCATGTACACACGTATACATATACATAGATGTTTTGAACTTTCTCTTGACTAAAGTTTAACTATTATATAGTTCAAATAATTTAGAGAATAATTTTGATTAATTATTATTACATTTATAGTAAAATTTTTCTATTGTTTTCTGTTTGATTCTAGGAATTATAGTAAGATTTAAACTTGTTTTAACTATACACGCGTTTAGATTTTTTTCTTATAAGATTTATTAATTTAAATATATATATATATTTTTTTTTTAAATTTTATATTTATAGTTTTTACTATATTTAAAATAATTTAAAAGAATAATTATTATTATCCTTATCTTATCTATTTTTCTGTTTACATATTATTGTCATAGTTTAGTTCAACTGAATATAAATACTGCATATATATTATTATACGTCAATAGGTTTTAAATATTAATATAATATACGGTATGTAAATATATTACCTTAAACACATTATCGTATTTATCATTTTATTTATTGTCTTGCGTCTTTTTTTTTTAATATTTATTAAACGTCCCGTTACAGTATTTAGTTACAGTTTACGAGAGTAGGAGTATAAGAATGGAATGGGGAGAAAAGAAAAATAAAAAGATAAAATAATCTTTACGATAGAAGGAGGGTGTAAGAAGAAGTTGCGAAAAGTAGTTAAATGTAGTTCAAGGTTGCGACCGTGAAATACCTTGCGAGCACATTGCTATTTGATAATTCTCTCGTAATTAGTGTTGCAGAATTATTGCAGTATGTTCGTATAAAGACTTTCTTCGAGTAGTCAACTATTACTACTATCATTATCTTACAAAGAAACATGATATTAACTAATTAGGTGAGATAATTAAATTGTCTAAGAAGATTTCATCTCACTTTAAATATAAAATATCAAAATGTTCAGATATCTCTAATGAAAATATGATAAAATAATAATATTTATTATTAATAAATATATTAATACGTACATATGTATGTGTGTATGTGTGTATGTGTAAAGTATTTGTAGTAACCAGGTAGGCATAGTTGTGATAATTTTCTAAAAACTATTATGACTTATGCGTTGCAAGGTTTACAATGTTAAGAAAGAAAAAATGTATTTTATTCAGAACAGGTCATCTCGTGAGGTCAACGAAGTTATAATATCGATTTAACTTCTTTTATATTCATCTTTTATTTATATTATTTTTCTTTATTCTCTGTGTCCAATTGAAAAAATCAAAAAATAAAAAAGAATACAAAAAGAAGAAAGTAAAAATAAATAATAAAAACGAGAAACGATATGCATGCTGACGAGTGTGAACGTTGTTGTTTGCTACTCGAATTCGAGACTTAAAAAAGAAAACAAATTTTATAACTTGATACGTGTGGTACATATATATATATATATATATATATTGAAATGTTTGGAGTGATAAATAAATTACAATTTTAACACGTTGTTGACCATTGTGATCAAAAAGTGATACATCCGGTGCAATGATTTTACTCTCATAATTTAATGATTATCAGTTATATTGAAATATTTAATATTCCGTACCGTTAGTAATATTCTAATTAAAACGAAACATTAATTAACACAATAATATAATAATAATGACTTGTTACTGTTTATTTTAATAATTACATTAATTATGTGTATCTATGCGAAGATTAATTTAGGTTACCCATGATCGAATAATGACCTAAACAAAAATTTATTTATAGTTGTTAACGGTATTATTATAATTGAAATATTATACTTTATTTGAGGAATTAAATTTTGTAATATTATGAACATTTTGGAGATTTAAATAATTGTGCTTACATTTTTAGGATTTTAACTTTTAGGCTTAAATTTATGATTTCAAATTGTGGAGGATAAATTATTTATTTTATTAAAGAAGAAATATTTTCATTTCAATTAAATCTTGTTCTAATCGTTAACAAATTAGGGTAACATTCTTTACAATTAAATTTACATCGAATACGTGTAAACTATTTCTAATAAGCAAAACACAAAACACATCGTATCAGAGTAGTAATATTATATCTAATCGATCTAATCGTAAATTGAATATTATTAGAAATTAAAAGTTCGACGATCGTTATCACGTCGATGAGATTTAGTTTATTTTTTCATTTTTTTGTTTTCCTTTATTTTCGGTTTTTTTCCAATCGTAACATGGATGGAGGAGGGGGTTGAGAGAAATAGTCTATCTGGTATCGGTGTGCACGCGTGCAAGGAATCTAAAATTTTATCTGCCAGAAATGGCCACGAAAAGATCACTCGTATATAAAAACCTTATAAATATTTATAAATAGATCGCTGAATTTCAATGAGAATTGGATTTATTGTAATAAAAAAAATAACAATAATAAAAAAAAAAAACACACGTATTCCCTTTGACACTAGAGCAAATATTTTTCTGTTCGATCTTTCGAAAAATACAATAGGTGAATTGACGGGGAGGGAAGAATACAAAAAAAAAGGGATTAAGAAAATGATTGAAAAAAAAAAGGTAAAAAGATATTTAAAAAAAAAAATGACTAAGACGAAGAGGAAGATATTCAGTCGACCTAAACGATGTGTTATCTAAGCATGAGTATATAAAAAAAACATATAAAAAATACCTTTCTAAGAACATACTTTCGATCTTTTAAACATGAAAAATCACAATAATAAAGTAATAAAAATACTATAATAACCTAATATAAAAACTACAGGGAGATGCATAGAAAAAGAATAGAAAAACGATTCCAAGGATGATTCTTGTCGAAGAAATATGTACAAAAAAGAAAAAACTCGTTCGAGAAGCTGATTGAAAAAAAAAATTGCCCTTTTTTTAAATAAATAAATAAAAAAAAAAAATAAAATAAAAAACGAGATGAGGAGAGGGCAGTCGAGCCGAACGATATCGGAAGGTGACGTTATCTAAGCGTGAATTTAATATATATAAAAAACAAAAAAGAAGAAGAAGAAGAGGAAGAAGAAGAAGAAGATGAAGCAAACGTTGTGCAGGTGTGGGTGGGAAAGGATGGTAAGAGGAGGAGAAGGAGGAGAAGGAGGAGGAGGAAGAAGAGGATGAGGATGAAGTGAACAAGGTGGTGGAAGAAAGAATAAGAGGTAGAAAAATAGGAAAAGAAAAAAATAGAAAAAAAAAAAAGAAACAACGTTTCCAGAGCGAATCGACTCGCTCGAGGAACGGAGACAATGAAGAAGGAAACTATAGGCGTCGTTACCCACGGTAAAATCCGATTCACGCACTATCGACGCGTTACCTAATAGCATACGTGGATGCAGTTTCAAACAACGACGTCACGTGATCGCTAAGCCACCTGCCATACCTCCTCCTCTCCACCTCTTAACCTCCCCACCTCCCACACTTTCCTATTTTTCTCCTAGGTTCCCCTATCCCTTCCCCTTCATCCTGAAACCTCTGCACCTCTCTATCTATACATCTATTTATCTATCTATCTATTTATCTATCTATCTGTCTGTCTCTAACTCTCTCGCATCTGACACACAACTGACAGATAGATAAAAATAAAACTATAGTGGTGGATAAATAAAAACGAACCGTGTGTATCGTCCGTAACACGTGCCGATTTCCGCGTGGAAGAACTCGATAATGCAGATCCTAGGGTTCTTGGTTGTTTTTTTTTTCTATTATTTATTTATTTTATGTTTCGACACAACAAGAAAGAAAAGATAGAACAGATCCGACAAAAAGGATAAAACAGTAATTGGATCGATATGTAAAACGATTTATTAATGAGAACGTATGACGTTTATTATTTATCCTCATTCAAATCACTTTTCACGATCCATTTTATTAAATGTTCGGTTATTTTTCTGGGGTTTTTTTTTCCTATATCTCAATCTGTGATTTAATATAGGATTTGTATAATAATAATATTTCTAAAACGATTTTTTGATGAATTAATTAACTCTCGTTCTTTGAATAATTTTGAAGCAATTTATCTTCATTCCTTTTTTTTTTTTTTTTAATTAGTATTGTAATTTTATATACGATATTAGTATAAAATTGCTCGAAGATTCTTATGGGATTTAAAAATCAAATTATTTCTTTTTTTTTTATTTAACAAATATAAAATTAGCATATGGTTTCTAAGAAAACAATTTAAGGTAAATTAATTATACACTTTTTATCTAAATCATTTTTCAATCTTGTTGTAATTAGGCTTGTAATTATATAATAGATTACTTCATAAGATTTAATAATGGATTAGTCTAAATTTTCTTCCGAAGCTATCTTAAAAAAAGAAATTAATTACTCTCTTTTCCAATCTTCTAATTAGGCTTGTAATTTTTCCTCGGATGTTATTTCATACGATTGCAACGTAAAAATGATAAATGAAAAAAAAATCCAAAGTATAGATTAGCTCTTTTCAAATATATAAAAATGTAAAATATATTAAATTATATTTATGATAATAAATACAAATTTATTTTGCTAATATTAAAGATGTAGTAAAAAAAACAATTCATCATTTTTAGATTGAAATAAATGTAAAACTAATGGATATCCTTTTACTACGACTAATAATTGAAATGTTTATTACAAGCTAACAAATTTTGACTAATCTTTTTTATCAGAGTATATATATATATATATATATATATATTTAAATGTATAAAAATTAGTACGACTGTGATATAAAAGTTAAAACTAAAGGAACGAGAAAGGAGGATATAAAAAGGCGCGGAATCACGCGCGTTAACGCGTCGAATCGATCTGCACGCGAGTACACACACACACACATGCACACAACATACACACAAACAACTACGATGGTCAGCCGAGTTAACACGAGATTGGAAGGGATTTTCCGTTGAATTTTGCGCTCCGATGACGATCATTTAAACAATTCGCAATGAAGATTTTTGCCAAGAACGAACCAACACTACATATCCTTTTTTTTTTCTTCTTACTATAACTATGATGTATTTTAAAATTATTATTATATTTTTTTACAATTACAATCTTTTCCTTTAATTAATATAATATTAAAATAATTATACTCTCAGGTAGTAACAATTCGTTCTTAATTTTTAATCCATCGAGAAATGTTTTTGTTGGTTCTTTCAAGGATTCGTGTTTGTATTTTGTTTTAAAAAAAAAAAACAATTGTAATAGTTGGTTTGCATTATTTATGTACAATTAAGTTTATAATACTGCCATGAATATATTTATTTTTTATTCAAATTAGTTTGGTTAATGAATAATACTAATCGACTGAAAAATATAGTGTAACGATAATTCATTGTCATTTGGTTACTTTGGTTGTCAGTTTAATTATAATTAAAATATTTTTAATATCAAACATTTTTATTGATATCATTTTAAAATATACAGTTACATATATGCAATATTTATGAATCTATACAAATACAAATATTTCAAATACATTATTAATTATTTAGGATGATGATTTTCTAATCGTTTTCTCTGATCAATCTTATTCAAACACCACACTCGAGATGAAAAGTTTGTTTACAATCGGCAAAGATAAAAGTATGAAAAAGAGAGAAGTAAGATGCATCAATGATGCTTGGTGTTGTTTAACTTTAAACATTGCCAACACTGTAGTAAGTATGCGAATATTTTTTTCCTTCGCGATTTTACGTCATTTCATTATTCTTACTTGCTTCTAATATTTCCATCGATATTTTTTGTTTTATTTATTAATTTTTTTTTATTTACAATATCTTTTTCTACAAATAAATATATATTTACCATTCTAATAGTAATTTTCTTTTCTTTCTTATTCAACCTCGTATCATATTTTATCGGTAAGAAAATTATTACTTACCGATTACGCTTATTATATATATAAGTATACACTTTAGAAATAATAATTCTTTGTAATAATTTCTTATCAAATTTTATCAACGCATAATTTGACGCAAATAACCAGCACACACATGCACACATACATACATACATACATACAAACATACATACGTAGTACATAAATAAACTTTATAAATTATAATATTATATTAAATTTTTGTATCTCTTATCATCAACACGTAATTAGATAAGCACATAATTAAAAAGTACTTAATATCACTTAGAAAACAACATTTTTATTAATCAATCCACTCTCTCTCTCCCTCTTTAACATATTATCAAGAAAAAGATAAAACGTTAACCTAAACGAAATACTAATCCGATATGATGTAACGAAAAAGAAGAAGAAACGGGATGATTAAATTATTGACAAAAAATAGCTGTAATAATAATTATCTATTTTGGAGAGTGGTACTAACAGCTACAATACGATGAGAAATTCGTAAGAAGAAATAAAGTACGAGAAGATGAATACTCATCCCCGGTGGTAGTATAATATAAAAGAACTGGTATATAACTCTCGAAGTACGATAAATCACGCGCGCACGCGTGCATCCACGCGCGCGCATTAATCCGCGCGTCATCGTGTCATCATTGCGTCGAAAAGAAGAAGAAGAAGAAGAAGAAGAAGAAGAAGAAGAAGAGAGCTTATGTTAGAACGATGCCGATCCTATGTAATAACACCACTATACTACGATTCGTGTTACCTAAGAATCTATACATATATTCTATATATATATATATATATATGTACATGTACGCACATGTATATATTTATGAAGAAAGATAGAGATGAAGATATACGTCAAGTATTTCGCGTCATATACGAGTATCGCATCTTTGCATATGTATATTCATATATATATGTATATATGTGTATTTAATGCTCACCAACCTATAATATAAATATACACATATGTGTTGTTTGTATATATACGTTAATTTATGTAAAGTACATATATATATATGTATGTATAAATGAAGACGCGTATCCAACATATAATATAGATCTATATATGTATGTTTATGTATTTATTTGTATATACGTATACACTAATTTATGTATTATATATATATATATATAAAGATAGATCAGAAATATAGGTATACGTATGTGTATGTTTATACACTTTATAGATATATGTACACGATATTGAATAATTATAATAGACATTATATATGTTTGTGCGTATATACTATATATAAATGTAACATATGTGTAGATTTGAAACGTGTATATCAAATAGATACAAGAGTATTAATATATGTATGTGTGCTGATATATAATTTTTGTTAACTTACGATGTATGACTGTATACGCACGAACATATACAGTCATACACATATGAGAATATGTAACGTTAATTAACTTATAATCTACACCTATATGTAGATATAATATGTATACACCATTTATGTGTAATATTTATTAATATATAACTAACAAACAAATATTTGTATGTACATAAATTCCATATAATGTAAATATTTTTGTGTGTGCATCTGAAAACGCGTATATAGCAAATGGATAAAATTATTTTTATTACCTGCGTATTATATATATATATGCACATACGCACACATATGTGTGTGGTATGAGAAAACGTATCGCAAATAGATAAATGTACATATAGTTTAGTTGGACGTGCATAGATGCCACCTGGTCGTATGCGTTTAGACCTTTTCTACTTCGAAAGTCAGACGCACGGCGCATCATGCGACGCGCGTACTCGTGGTGTCGTTTTGTAATTTTCAGTAGATATAGATCATCCTCGATCGATCGTTTCTCTCCCATCTTTCTCTCTCTCTTTCTTTCTCTCTCTTTCTCTCTTTAACTGCGTACTCAGCGATCCTAGGAAAGCCATTTTCTTTGACAAGTAAACTTAAAATCTGCACCAAGTAAAAATGTAACACCTTTACCCCGAATTTCATAATAAACAAAAAAATATTTATTTATTTATAAACTAATATAAATTAGATTCAAATTTATATAAACAATTTCGTGAAAATATTAGAAAGAGAGAGAGAGAGAGAGAGAGTAGGTGTGGGCAAGGGCAAGAGAGATGAAGAGGAATGAAATGGGGAAGAGAAGAAGAAGAAGAAGAAGAAGAAGAAGAAGTTTGATTTTTGAAAGGTAAAAGAGAGCGGTAAAGTTTAGTGCGTAGGACGCATTTACGCGAACCCTTTTCTTTTTCTATTTTTTTTGTTTTTTCCCTTATTTTCTCCGTTTTTCCTTCTTTCTTTTTACTTTTTTTTTATTTTAACTTCCTCTCGGTACGTTTTTTTTGCACGTTGCATCGAAGTGGACCACCGTGCGGCTCGACGAATCGTTCGCTCAAGAGAGAAAAAGAAAAAGAGAGAGAGAGAGAGAGAGAGAGAGAGAGAAAGAAGACGAAGTAGGGGTATACAGTAAGAGCAAGTGAGAAGATAAACGTCAGTAAGTGCAAGAGAGAGAGATGAATCCGCGAGCATCGGGTTCCCTCTCTCTGTCTAATCCCCCCACCACTGACTCTTTCATTCCCTTTCTCTCTCCCGCCAATGGTAGAGTGTGCGTGGTGGTTGTGCGCGTGTGCGCCTATGCGCGTGAGCGTTTCACACCTGACTACTACGTTAGTCAAGTTACTGATTGTTTTTACTTCGTTTTAATAATAAAATCAATACCAAATGATTAAATNTAGCTTGGAAAATTGGATTTGGAAAGGTTTCTCCTGTCGATATAACTATTTTTTTTTTTTGGAAAATGTTTAACTTATTAATTGGAAATATTTAATTGACGATGTGTTGATTGAAATATGTATCTTTTTCTTTTTTTTT
>JACGTP010000007.1:4577937-4644000 GCA_023678845.1 Mischocyttarus mexicanus | reverse complement strand
TAATTATTAATTATTTAATATGTTTCATTATCTCTCTCTCTCTCTCTCTCTTTCTCTCTTTCTTCTCGTTTCTTTGAAAATTCCTCTTTCATAGCTAATTATAACTGGAACTTTCTAATCATACTTTAATCAAGCAGAAAAGTATATGCTTCTTCATTCCTCGACATGGAAACTAAGGAGGAATTTTACTCGCACTAATAAGAAAACTTCTTTTCCTTTACTCATTTACCTTATATAAATAATTAATTAAATTAATGTAAGGCAAAAAAGAGAGAGAGGGGGGTGATTAAAAAAAGAATATTCGTTTCTTCTATGTTCAATGAGATTAAGTTTTTACCTTCTACTTAATCTTCGGTGGTGAGAAAAGTAAAGAAAAGAAAAAAATTCAAATACGTCGTTGTATTTATAATTCAATACTATTCAAGCTATATTTTTTATTTTTTTCATGAATTTAATATTCCCTGTACCTTGTACCTTTAACCAACTGAATACTAATTACTCTCGAATATATGCATCCTTAGTCCACATAAATAAATTTTGTTTTACGTGATTATATATATTGTAATATATAAATCACATATCTTATATTTAATGTTCCAAAAAATAAAACATATACACACGATTATTCATAATTTAATATTAGTCATACTATTATAATGCATTTGTTTAGAATATTTTTTAAAGTTGTTCATGAGAATACCATTGAGAGTATTCACACATAATCACACATATGCATACGCACACACACACACACACTAGATTTTTTCTTCTTTTGATTTATTTTTTATTTTTAAACCATTTGCAAATTCTGCCATTGAGAAATCGCTTTAACAAAGAGAGGACTCTTCGATTTAAATCGCCTTTGTGACCAGTTAGAATTTTTCTCTCTCTCACTCTCTTTTTTGATTGTTGTATTGTTGTGTTTATCTCTCTTTCCCTCTGTATCTCTCTGTTTTCTACTCGTTCGAACTATCTACGTGAACTCCCAATAGGAATTCTACAATTTCTCTTTCTCTGTTTAGTGACTCGTCGAGTGACGTTGCAAGAGAAAAAGTAAAGAAAGAAAAAAAAGAAAGGAAAGGAAACAAAAAAAAAAAAGGAGAAATAATTTTGAAACACGCATAGCGCGCGAATGTGATCAAAATTTTTACGTGGACGTATTTTACACCCACGATTTTAAACTCGTAGGAGTTATTTAAAAGAACATGCTTTTATCGTTATTGGGATCTTTTTTTTCAGTTTTCTTTTTTTCTAACAGAAATAAATCTCGAGTAGATATGTACCGAGAGTAAATTAAGATAGTGAATTTTATTATCTTTTCTCTCTCTCTTTCTCCTTTCGTCTATCTTTAATTTTCATATCCGTCTTTCCGTTTTGATGTAAAAAGATGGAATGAGAGAGAGAGAGAGAGAGAGAAAATATTACTACGATTTATCAACATCCAAACAAATTGAATTTAATCGAGTGAGAGTGGAAATATAAATTTGTCTGCATTTATATATATATATATTAATTAAATACTATTAAAAATAAAAGTGGAGAGAAGAGTATTACATATAAAATAAAAATAATATTTATATAATAAATTATATATAAAAGAAATGAAACCCTTAAACAAAAATAAACAATCATATTTACAATCCAGTGCTAATTTATATGCAATATGATTTATAATAATGTATAAAATTTAATATCATTTATATTGGATAAAACAATTATTATTGTATAATATATATATAAATAATTCTTATAATTATAAATTTTATAATTAATCATATAATATTATAGCATATATTAAAGTTGTAATATATATCCAACAGGGATCACTTTTAAAGAAAAATAAATAAAAAGGAAAGGATAAAAAGGAAATAGAGAAAATAATAATCCACAAATTAATTTCTTTCCAACTCGAATGTAATAATTTCAAGTTAGTTGTATGCTATTCATTCAGGATTGCAGCAATAAATGGCTGATACGTGATTTCCACAAATTTAATACACACTTCTATACTTTTTTTCTCCTCTTTTACTATTTTTTTTTAAAACGTCTTCCACATGTTTCGAATCGTACTTCGGATCGATACCATAACTTTACATCGTTAAAATGAATAATAATAAGAATTATTCTCTATGGAAATAAGAATTGAATCTCGTGGTACGAATTACTTATGCTCCTCTACCCCCTTCTGCAAGATAGATTTTCCACGAGAATAATTTGTCATTCGTCGAAACGAAAAATTGATAAGACGAATGAGTACCACAGATGTTCCGATAACGCAAAATCCGGTACACATATATCTATGCAATATAAAAATTTTAAAATTTAATTACAAGGATAATAAAAAACACACATCTAAAAATGAATCTCTTATTTTTTGTTTATTTTGTTGTCTGTCTCTCTCTCACTCTCTCTCTCTTTTTAGATTTCTTTTATAATTAAACAAAAATTTAGTTACATCATATTATGTAGTAAATAATTTCAGGAAAGTTAAACCATTTCACGATAAACTTTATAAACGACGTACTTTTTCATTAGATTCAAAATCGTCATTTTAATCGAGGAATTTATTTAATCGATAATTTAGTTATTAATATTTCATTAAAATATACATACAATAGATTGTTTTAGAGAGTTAGGAGAGAAATATACATAATTATATCACAATAATAATATCCACATGATATCTTTATAAGAGTTAGGGAAAATTATGTAATAATCATTTTCCCTTATCTATTGTGACGTTGCTATTATAGAATTTCCCAACTTCATTTTGAATTCTAGTGTTCGATCCCTCTTTCTCTCTCTCTCTCTATTATATATATAATATAATATAATATAATAGGAAGGAAATTCGATAGCCATTTCAACATAGAATACGGGGAACGTTCGGATCATGAATTTGACGATTCTCCGATAACAAATTACTGTCTGATAAGGTAAAAAGAGTAGATAAAAAATATAGGATGAACAAGGATACTACTTTGACCCTTTAAAAAAACAAAAAAAGAACCTCGGGATTAATTCTTTTGTGTCTTTTTTTTTTACCTTCCTTTTCTATTACTCAAATAGTATTCCACCTATCTACTGCGGTCAAACGAAATTACATTTCTACGAGTGCTCTGGAGTTTTTCCAACATCATTTTATACGAAGATGATAAAAAAAAAAAAGAGAGAGAAATGTTGAAGGAAATTGGCGAACTCTCGTGTTAACGGTCTTCTTTCACGCAAGACTGAACTTTTTTTTTCTCTTTCTCTCTTACTCTTTCTCTTTCTTAGAAGAACTCAAAATTGTCGACGATAATTCTTCTTATCCACCGAAAGAAGATCGATTAACTACTGGCTATCGTGTTAACGAGCCCACCTAACTCGTTCCAAGTTGAAAAGTGGTGAGTATAGTGACTCAGAAACATGATAGAAAGTATGCTCTTCTTTTTAATTGTCCAAACGTTGAGATTTATTCGACGATTTTTTATTATCTTCTTTTCTTTTCTTTTTCTTTTTCAGTGAAGATTGGGGAATAGTAAATCACGGGCTTCTCGTAATTCCAGTTTAGTAAGTTAATGGATGAGTATAATAAGTCACAAATATTGATAACAGGTACAGATTTTTTTTGTTATTTTAGGTCAATGTTCTTTTTTTTTCTCTTTCTGTTCATAACGAAAGTAATCGTGCGCAAACGTTTAGATTTATTCGTACCACTTGTCTTGACATTTCTTCTCTTCTTTTTAACATTGCAGTATTTTTGTGGATGTTAAATGACAACGGCGTAATTAGTTTGTAAGTTGAAACAAAATAAAAACAAAAAGTTTCGGTATAGAGTAAGTCGCAAATGTAATCCCGAGTATGTGCACTTTTTTCTTTATTTTCTATTTCTCTCATTTTTTAAAACGCTAAGTAATTTTGCATTTGCGTAGAGATTCGTGTATTTCGACCTTTTGGTTTTATATTTTATTATTTATTTTATTTGCTACATTTTGCGCACGTTAATATCCACGACGTGAGATAAAAATTTGAAGAGTGTGTTGTGTGTGTGTTAAAAAAAGATATTAAACGTTTCTTAAAATGATTGTTTTGTTATGCGTAAATGTATATCAACGATTATTTTTCACGACTTGTGTAATAGTAATCGATACAAGTTAAGCTTAACACAACATATGCACAAGTATTTTTTTTTTCTTTTTAAAACCCGTGCGAGGATCTTGACTTTGTCGTGTTGTCTCTCTCAATAACATCGATAACGATAATACGAAATGTTGAAAAATCGTGTAACGTTTAATAAAAATTCTTCTTTACTGCGTTAAGAGATAACCTTTCGTAAAAGAAAAATTTACAACTTTTGGTAATGGTAGAAGCATGCAACGTTTACACGTTTTTTAGACCGATATTATTTTACGGAAGTGAGAAATAAAAAGAAAGAAAGTATGAGAGAGAAAGAGAGAAGGTTTTGAATTATTTTCGCGTGAAAAGTTCGTAAGTTTTATGGCTCGTGTTTCGTGAATAGAAAAACAAATTTAAAAAATGTGTTGGAAAATATTTTTTCCCATTCCATATTTTCTTTTTTTTTTTCTTTCTTTCTTTAATATTTTGACATCGAATGGTTTGTTGAAAGAAATAAAAAAAGTAAAAACCTATAATAAATCAGTCTTATGGCGGATAGTGGATGGTAGCAAAGATAAAATGTAAAATAAAATAGAATTTGACACACATGCTTTTCTAACGGTCTGGTGTTAGCTTGGCAAACGATATTAATAAACATCAGGGAAAAGGTAAAACCAATCTCTCTCTTTCTCTTTCTCTCTCTCTCTGTCTCTTCCCTTTCCCCTTCTTTTTCTTCTTTTGTATACATATGTATATATGTAGCTGCCACACAGCTGTTGCTAAACACTCTGCTTGTCCTTCGGTTTACGAACGTACCTTATAAAAAAAATATCATTTTGGTATGAATGTTTCACTAACTTCGACCACATTCGTACGTTCCTCATCCTATCCGACACAAGTCGTTAGAATAACTCATATTTTATATTTTGCAATTTGTATTTATTTTTTTCCCTCCCTTTACATTACTCTACTTTACTTTATTTTATTATTATATATTTTATTTTATGTTACATTCAGATCGGATTAATCAAAGTCATAAATAAATATCGACATAAATGTTAAATAGAAAATAAATCATTGTACCATATTTAATCGTTTTTCTCTATACGATAAAAATATTCTATAGAAAAGTTAAGTAGAATTTTATTAAGACAATTATGATAATAATATTTATTTATATCAGAATTTTGATAATATAACGTGACGTTAAAAATAACGACAGTTCAGTCTATATAAATACGTGGATTCGAATGTAACATGACTTAATAAATTTTGAACGAACCCTCGTGTGGTATGAATATTTTCATCACACTAAACCCCTGCCTCTGTAACATGGTTTTGATATAATATAATGCAAATATGGCGACAGTCCTTTCATATATATTATAAATAAAATAATAAAAAAGTTATTCTTTATATAAATATGATTTATTGTACAGCCGTGACTTAATAATCTAATTTTAACAAATCTCATATAAATATCGAATGTTTGCATCGTATTATTGGTAAAACATTGAAAGAAATAAAATGATTAATTATTGGAGAATCGTGCGGTAATAATAAGAGAAGAAAATAATATTTATTTATTCTATCGTCGATATTATTAAATGGTCACGTAAAAATAAAGATTTGTAGATTGCATTTAAGAACACCCAAGATATTGAATTTACAGGAAGAGACTGATAATTGAAATCGTTTAAATAAAAATAACGTTGTTGTAGAATAAAAACAAATTGAAAGCATTTTATTATGCACAATTATTCGTTTGTTTATTTTATTTTTATCCGAACGTGAAGACAAAATATTGAAGAAGTATTTATATAAGAGTTCGGTATTCAAAGAAGAATCGACAAGAGTTGTCGTCAATCAAATAATAAAAAGTAAAAGAGGTTTGCGTTTAAACAAATTAAATCAAATCAGATACAAAGAACAATTTGGATAACTTTTTAATTGCATTCCGTAACTCGTTTCGCGTTCTTTGTTCACAGTAAAAATAAAAGATAAAAAGAAACTAGAAATTGACTTTGAATGTTCTCGATGCGATATCGTAAAGAAGAAAATTTCTTTCTTTCTCTCTCTCTCTCTCTGTTTCTGTTTTATTATTTTATTTAAAATGTTTTTCTTTTATTTCCAGTTTCAATGAAAATTCTTAACATTTTGAAGGAAAATGAAGAAAGAGTTTTTAGACAGTGGGAAGTGAAATTTTAGAAATTTTCCTATCTTTTGTTAAGCTTACAAAATGTTAGCACGAATGAATAGTTAAAAGAAAGTGAATTTCAACTGGCTATGATTAAATTTTATTGTCTTACCTGATGACTTCTTCTACTTCCACGCAAACTAAGCCTGTGACTCCAGTCACGTTTAGGAAACTCCACTCCGTACTTCTCCATTCTTTAGTTTTCCTTGAAGAAGTTGATATTAAACGGGGTGGTATCACCTTTACACTTTCTGTTATTTCATGTTTCTCCTGTAAAAAAAAAAACGAAATCAAAGAGAGAGAAGAAATATAAAAAGAGAATGAAAAATCAATCATTATCGAAATGAAATACGCTTTTATCGTCATACTTTTCTTTATTTTATTCTTACTTTCTTTAATTATTTTTTAATATCTAAATCGTATCTCAACGATGCAAGTATATTCATATTTTATTAATCCTAACTTATGGAAGACACTTATACCTAAACATGTCTATAAGATAGACCTTACTACATCTATGGAACGTTAACTTCTTATTTATTTTTTAAACTACGTGATCTATTTCTCAACACCTTAACGAAAACATAAAACATCCGTCGTTGTGTAACTCGTTACATTAAGTATTAACGATATATATATAAGTTTTTAGTTCAATAATTATTAGAATACACGTATATAATGGAACACAAATACATATATACACAAATGTGTAATAAACATACGTATTCGAAGTTAGGATATTAATTTTTACGAATAATGTTACTTTCAGTTAACTTTTTACATTGTAAATAACATTGTTGAAAACATTATTCTTTATTAGTATTCAATTTATTCACTCTAGTTTTTTTTTCAAAGACGTTCACCTCGCATATAAAGAGACAAGTTTCAAACATAAAGTTAAATTTCACGTACAACTATGATAAAAGAAAAAAAAATAGTCTTTTATTATTATTATTTCCCTCGTATTATTTTCTTCTACATCTTCTTATTCTTTCTACACGTCCTGCTTTATCTTTTATCTTGCGCACATACGTGCTGGCAAAGAATTTTCTTTCACGTATTATCCTTTCCCAAAACACCGAGTTCTTTTTACGGTAAGATACACTTTCTAAATTACCCTCGGGTTCTCTTTAATAAGTTTAATATTAAAATAAATATGATTTAACTAAAACAAAAATCTATTATTTGTATTTTCTTATTTATATCTTTATTTGAATTTTTATATTTCCATTATTTAAAATTATTGTCGAGTACGTTAACAACTTTAGTAGTTCTTGGGAACGATGCTTAAACGAGAATGTCAAATGAGAGAGGACGAAAAAGTTTCATAACTCATCGAACTTTATAACAACGGTAATAACGTCAGCATGTCAGACATGGGCAAGAGGAGTAGGTTGGGGAGAGGGGGAGAAGGAAGGAGGAATGGAGATGAAAACGTTTATAAAAAAAGAAAAAAAAGGAAATAATAAATAGAAAAAAAAAGAAAAAAGTTCTTCTCGACTGGTAGTTTATTGGATTTGCTATCATGTAGTTGGATAACTACGTTAGCATTAACCCAATTTGACGCATAGTGGTTCCTCACTTCCTCACCACCTTGTCTCTACTCGACGTGGTCTTATGATCAATTTGTTCTAGGCATATATGTACATATATGTAAATTTATGCACGTTGAGGTATGCGTGCACACACACGTACACGTACACAAAAATATAAACCATCACCGGAAGCTAATAAATACATTTTCTCCTAACCAACAAATATAAATCTTTAATTTGACCAACAAATAAATATTGAATTGGTTTGATCTCTCCATGTGGTTGTAATTAACTAACACACTCGATAATTATTGCACTATCTATTTATTATGTTAGATTGTATCTTTAAATATTAAAGAGTCTTATTGTTAGAATTTTATTTTCTGAGATTGCATTAAAAAGCAGTGTATGCATTTTTGTTGTGTTTCAAATATTTCTATATCATTGATATATTTAATTAATGCATATCGAATATTTTTATACACACACAGAGATATATTAAAGTAATCATTATTTAAAGAAACTTTCAATTATAAAAAAAAAAGACATATGTGATTTATATTTAAATTACTTTGAAAACATTTTGTTCATATTGGAAAGGTGCCTTTGACAGAGATTTAGAAAGGTCATTGTGTTACAAGAGAGTCCTCATCACTTCATCGTTCATTATGCAATCATGCTTCCTACATCGTTACACACATAGCTTTTGATTAGTTCCGAGTAATAAATCCGATCGTTCATGGATCATGAGACGAATTCTGATCTTTTCGTGTTACTACTATCTCTCTCTCTCTCTCTCTCTCTCTCTCTCTCTCTCTCTCTCTCAAATCATTCTCGTCAAAAGGAAATAATAGTGATAATAAAAATAATGAAATATAAGAAAAGAAGAAGTAGAAGAAGAAAAATATGTTTCATAACTTTGTCGTTGCATCGTAGTCGTCAACGATTGTAATTGAAAGAAATAAAGAAAAAATAAATAAATAAATAATAGAAACGATATTTCATTTTGAAAACGAAGAAATATATTATATTAAATTTCTTTGATCATTTGAATTCGTTTAAAACGTCTTTCCTATGCAACGATCTATTATTCGCGAACGTTATTAACTTCTCATATCACTATACAAGAATTCTTAGTAACAAGCAATATACATACATGCATGCATTCATATATACACACGTACGTACATTGAATTTCCCTTTTTCAATCGACTTTTAAATTCAACATCTTGAAAATGGATAATCGAAAAAAAGTCGATTCAAATATTTGATAAAAGTCTATTACTATAGCGCAGAGTGCAATTCAAATGATTTAAATGTTTTTTGTTTTTTTTTTTTATTCGAATACAAGAATTACCGAACATGTAAAATCGTTCCATCTATTTTTAAATAGAATATTTTGTTTTTTTATCGATCCCCGTTAATTTTTGATTAGGTGCAAAAAAAAAGGAGAATAAGTCGAATCCAGAAAACGTAATTCAATCATCTTTTTCGTTTTTATTTTTTAATACCTCAACCAATGATCCCTAACGATTATACTCGTATTTGATAATTAATCATTTTGAAAATAGAGGTGGATAGAAATTTAAAAGCGAGAAAAGTTTTTATTTAACGAGCTGACCACTTTCAACGTCTGCTTTTAATTACTGTAGTTTACGCGAGAGATTTTTCGCGTTATACAAATGGGTTTGTTAAAAACAAACCAACAAAATAAAAAACCTTATTTTCATTTCATCCGCCGACAGGAGATTTTCAACGCTGTATTAAATGACAACGCGTGAAAGAATGAAAGTTTATATTTAAGAAATTTAAATTATTGTCAAGAGTACATATATCATCGTGTAATTCTAAGAAGAAAATAAGAAATAAAAATATCTATTCTATAAATCGATTATTATTATTCGTTCGATTGACAGACATATTACGTAAAGATTATCTAGAAAATAAAATAGATGAAGTGTAGTATACTATAGAATAAAAATATTTTATGTTATAACATAGATTTGTTACCTTAATAATGGGAATGTATTAAAATAACAAATATATTTTCTCTGAATACACATTTGTCTTTTCGTACGATCGATAAAAGATAATAATAAATGAGACTTCGTATGATTATATAATATATAAACTATGTTATAATTATGAAATTGTAATTATCAAATAATTATATAAAAAATATAACTATGTATTTTAATTTCTATGTATTTTTCGTTTATCGGTATTTGATCATGCAAAGATTCACGTCGATGCAATTTCATTATGTAGGCAAAAAGATCTAAAGGACAAAGAGAGATAGATAGATATAGTTTACGTATACGTGTTTACCCTTTTGTTTACTCGTGCGAACGGAAGAACAAGTTGGTCCCTCCGTCACAATATAGTCGTGTCACTTACGTTCTTCCACCCTCGATTTACGTTTGTTTTCGATCCGGAACCCTGGCGCCTATTTTATTACGCTGGCCGACAACGCCACAAGAGACACAAGTCCGGTTAGTATTATCTCTCTCTCTTTCTCTCTCTCTTTCTCTTATTTTCTATCTTTCTATCATTTCTATCTTACTCTCACTTTCTATCTTTTATACACTATATCTTTCTCTTTCACTCGTTTTCTCAACCGAAGATACTACCCTCGATACGAACTCGTTTATATCACAGCTAAATGAAACACAACGTACTGAGCTGATAAAAATAAACTTACTCGATGTGATATTTTCCTTTTTTTTTTATATTTATAATAATTGGAAAGAATAATATCTATAATTTGTTATCAACAATTTTTTTTAGAATCGAATATATGGAGAGAGAGAGAGAGAGAGAGAGAGAGAGGGAAGAGGGTGAGTTTTGATCTGATAGAACAATGGTTTTTAATACAAATTAATTGTTCGTTCTAAAACAAGAAAAATTAATAATCGTGATTGATCAAAATGTGACATCCGTAAAAAGGGAAACTTTATTCTTGCGAAAAAAAATAAGTATTTTTAATATATTCGTTAAATATCTTTTAAATAGCGTTTATTAATAAGGATGTTATATACACACAACTATAATTCTATTACGTAGGATGCCAAGAGTAAGTATAGGCAATACCGAAAGCAAGAGATGGGTATTCCCGATGAAACTAATAATAAGATTAAAACATTTTCTAAGTATTATATATTTTCTATATAGTATATATATATATATGTTATTATATATTCTATATAATATAAAGTATTGTTTCATTTAATAGCAAATCGTTTACAATAAATACCGATTGTATGTAATTTATTTTCTTGATTTATTAAAAAAATTGAAGAATTATTTTATCGCGATAAAATAATTTTAATCGGTATAACATATGTACATATGTGTATATACATATATAAATATTTTTTTTCCTTTAATAATTACTTCTCAACGGAGCAATTAACGTAAGATACTCAACATAGCATAGAGTTCCCCAGGAAGGAATGATAATGAGTGCAGGTACCCTCATGGCCGTCGGATTGCGTATCATTCTGTCTGATCAAAACCTGACTATACTACTGACTAATGCGTTTACTCACAGTGACGCTCAACTTTTATCTAATCAAGATAAAGTAATAAATTATGGAATATGTCTAAACATCAAATGTATAACCATTTGATAATCGTGGTTTTCTTTTTTTCTTTTTTTAAATGATCTTATTCGAATTGGAACATTTTTGTTTCTCGTTTTATAATTTAAAATAGAATTCTATTTTATATATAAATCATCTTGACAAGAAAATACTACCAAAAGTTAAATTAGACAAGAATTATTTGGTAACACTGATTAGAATCATTATCAGTTGCTAACTAAACCGATATTGTAAATCATTTTACCTGTGAAAGATTATTATTTTAGTATCGTAAGACACCTTGATGCTTTAGTTTTATTTTAAAATTGTAATGTAAATGTATTTTTTCGCGTTTAAATATTCCAACATAAATTACAATCTGTTTCTTCAAATTTATTATCGGATAGTAGGGGAAAGGATGGGTTAATAGAATGACTATTCATTAGAAACGTCATCGATACCACCCATGGTTACCTCATTTTCTTATTCCATCATTATCCTACATCTAAGTTTCAATTTAATCAGTAAATTCTATCAAGTTGATAATAAAATAGAGTTAAAGCCTTGAAGCACCCAACTTAGTGTCATGAAACTAAACTAATTTATGCTATTCAATAAGTTTCAATACACCTATTAACATAGGTTTATTAAATGCCCACGAGATATTTTTAAAGTTTCATCTTTAACTAATTATCTACGATATCTATATTAATTTATAAAAAATTTATGATAAATCAATTGTTCTTGTTTCTTTTTACCTTAATTATTTTTATTCTAAGTATATATAACTATCTTGACTTTACATACATTTCATCGCAGTCTCTGATTTCAGTTCCTGGTTTGTATACGCCCTAAATACATGCATGCATACATGCATACATATATAAATATCTGAGAACTGTTGTATCCGGAAGAAAAATGTGGGTCTCTCTCTCTCTCTTTCTCACACACACACACATACTTTCTCTCTCCCGCTTATTTTCTATCTATCTCTCTCGTGAGAGTGGTCCAAAAGCAAGAAAAGATATTTTTATTCAACGATGAAGGCACGACGTTGGACAGAAGGTATTTTATCAGTGACGATAGAAGAAACTAGTGTATAGGATATAGTACATACATCCTATGATTATCCGTATCGATCGTTGTGTGTGGGAATATCTATGCCGGTTACGAGTTGGGTTAAAGATATTTTCAAAGTTGTAACTTACTCGACCGTGAATGTTCAATCACGTTTCATTCATTTTCATTTTGAGATTAACGTTAAACGTCTTATTAAAGAACAAAATTTTTTAAAAGAAACTTGATCATTTTTAATAATTAAATATTAATAATAAAAAAAATATCAATCAAGTTATTTAAGAAACAAACTTTTTTAACAAATTTCTAAATAACGAAGTAGAAATCATTTTGCCACGTGATACAAGTATTTGATCTTAAGTGTATTAGGGTTTGAATGAAGTTATTGAAGTAGATCTATAAATGTTCGGTTAATACGTTAAATGTTGAATATTTTATTATATTATCGAATTCTAATAAGTTTCTACGATAACGAGTACTTACGATCGATATTTCGTTTAGGTTGAACAAGATTCGCATATTAGTAATATATTTGATGTATATATAATATATACTTGCATTAGATGTGTGTATTGTGAAGAATAAATAAGAACTTATATACAAAATTAAAAGAAATAAGTGTATCTGGGTGTCAAGCGATTAGTGAGTTGCCTGTACCCTACTAATTGACGATAAAACTGAAGCATCCTTACCCAACGACGGCTCCAACGGACTCGATGATCTTGACACGATTTTCATTCTTATAGGTGTGTAAGTAGGTTTTTCTTTCTTTTCCTTTTTTTTTTTTAATTTCTTTTTACTCTTTCTTTCTTTTTATTTTTATTTTTTCTTTTTTTAAATAGCCATACGTAAAACACAAGTAATAGTAATAGTATCTGTAACCACAGGACAGTTCAAGTTTCTTCTATGGGACAATAAATAATCAAGATTGTTACACTTATTGCCGTTTATCACTAAATTGTTCCTCTTAAACTTCATCACCGTAAGATAGATAGAATTTAGATAGATTTTAATCGTTTCCACCTGGATCACCAACTAAGGATACCGATCGATTTACCTCGAGTATATTAGCCTTGATATTCGTTGTTTCAAGGGTCAACAAAGATCAAAGGGAAACCGTGAGACACCGATCAAAGGATCTAATAGGACAATTCAAACACTCCATTTAATGATATTCAATTTAGATCTTGTTAATAGATCTAAGCAAAACTCTACTTTAGATATACTCATCGATCTCTTACTTTCTTTTTATATTATTTTTATTTTATTTTATCCATAAATTATTTAAAATTTTTTATTTGTACGATAGATTTTTATTGATTTATCGAATAAATATTTATGCGCAAGGTATTTTTTTAAATAAGTATATTGATTTGATAATCTTATTAAAAGATCGATAATCTTTACGAACGAGTCACTTTCACACGCACGTTCGTACAATTGTCACGGACAAATAGATCTTTCCTCTCTCTCTCTCTCTCTCTCTCTCGATCTCTCTCTCTTCGTCAGATCCGGTCTATCATCATGACTATGTTCTCTTATAACATCGGTGAACCACATCCGATCACGCGATGATCCAACGAGATTTGACGATCATTCCAATCGAGAGATTCGCAATATTTAATTACTTTCTTTATTGTTTTTGTTCTTCTTCTATTGTATCGATTATAAATCAATTTCAATCTACCCAGTCTCTCTCTCTATATCTCTCATTCTTTCTTTCTTATATACATACATATATTATAAAATAATTTTGTTTTGCGAGTAGAAAAGAAAAAGAAAGATACGAAGATAATTGTCGATGTTATTCGAAGAAAAAGAAAAATATATATAACTTTATAAATTATTGAGTAAATCGTAGATAACTTTGTTAAGTGTTGAAATGGAAACACGAGATTATATATTTAAAAAAAAAATAAAATAGACCCGAGAGAAGGAAGGTAAGAACACGCGATGCGTTTAACACGGATGCCGCGCGTCGACTGAGACCACGATTGACTGTGGCGGTGCCATTTCACGCCGATTTCTATCGCGGCTGGAGAGGAACCTCTCCTCGGTCGGTCCTTGCGCGAAACAACCTCCTGAGAAACTAGTATAATAAAAAGGGTGACAAACGGGAATAAGGGAAGAAGGGTTTAAGGATTGTTTCGGAAAGAATTACTCGTCTTACAATTACTTTTAACCATCCTTTTTACTAACAACGAGACGTTTACATTCACGAATTTGTCTATCGTTAAACGTCATCGTTAAGCTATTTAATAATAACTTAAATAAATTAGATAAATTATAAAAAAGACCTTGAACTTAACTCAAAATTACAAACATTTTAAAAAAAAAAGATGTAAAAAATTAACGTAGAAAGAAAAGGAAATGTAATTAAATATCTGCTGATAATGATATGGATTTTTTTTTTTATTTCTTACTTTTTTAATTAAAATCTTCAATTCCTAAATGTATTTTAATTTAAGATTATTTATGATCGGTATAACATCATTTTGCATATCTCGACTTGATTTAAATGTTAAGATAGTAATAAAAATTTCGTTATACAAATTAGTAAAGAAAAAAAAAAGAGAATAAAATAATACAGATCCTTATGGTGGAACGAATAAATCTTGATCTTCGAGTACTTATATAAGAAAAAAATAATAAAAAGAAGAGATTTTTATGAATTGATTTATTTGGTTAATATAAAATTCATATATTCTTATATATGTATATATGTATACACAATTTCTGTAGATATCTCAATATCTTTCTTTATAAATATTTTCTTTTATCTTATGCAAAGTGCATGCGTATAAATACGATCAATCAATTATTTATAACTTGGTAGGGAAAGTAAGGAGCTTTTTTAAAAAAGAAAAAAAAAGAGAGAGAAAGAGAGACAAAGAGAAAGAAAAGGATGAGAACTTATAAAGGGAATGCTTATATCAACTTGACTCCCCTTCGTGATTTGTAAAATATTTTATTTTGTGGAACACGATCGACTGATGTGTTGACGAGAGAAAAGGCAATAAGAAAAAAAAACCTCCGAGAAATAAAAAATAAATAAAAGGATGATGATGAGTACCCAGTAAGAGGAATAAGGAGAAAGGAAATAATTCTGAATAAAAGGAATAATAGAAAGAGAGAGAGAGAAAAAAAGAAGTCTAAAGTACTTTGAAGCTTAGGGTGGTAGTGTCGAATATCAAAGTACATGGAGCTTTCATTTCTCGTTATAAAGAACCCCTTTTTTTCTCGTGGCAATGGCAAAGTAGTAGTGTTGTTATTATCTTTGCTATCGTAATATTATTCCTTCGTGGCCCTTAAGACCCTAAGAAGGGTTGCATTTTAAAAGCCGATCATTTTTCGTCATTTCGATTTTATGTCATCGTGTTCTATAATAATGAACAGAAATAAGAAAGTGCGTGTGTATATATATTTTCTATCCTCAAGTTGTTTTCTACTTTCAAATGCAACTTTAAGTGAAAAAAAAAACCAATAGGTATCTCTGTTCATCGAACGAATAAACAAAAATGTAGCAAATCGATAGATCGATATAAAATGCATCGCTTTGAAAGACATATGCAAAGGTTTATCTCATTCATAAAAAAATGTTAATATCATTATTTTTACTTTTAAATTCTTCATTCATTCGATCAATATATTTGCATTCATTTCGATGGATAGGTATTTTGTAAAATAAATGATCATAACAAGTGTGTGTGTGTGTGTGTGTCTGTGTACGCGACTTCTTTTTTTATTCGATATAAATAAATACATCCAGTGATATGGAAAATGAATTTTTATTAATACGATGTGTTTCTTTGATTCCTTTTTTTCATATAATAATTATAATTTATCGTATTTACAAATATTTTAATTAAAAATTACTTGCAATTTGTTGGTCTATTGATATTTATGTATTTATTGGTATTTAATTACAAATATATTGGCCATTATTTATCTAAAATAAATATACTTAATTCGCATATTTAAAAATACCGATATCTACCTAATAAATATATCATCTTTTTACTTTTTTTTTTAAATATTTTCGTTGAATATTAATCCTTTCCACGTAATGTATCGAATTATTTGAAAATTGTTCGACTAATTGGTAATTCTTTTTTTAATTTTCTTTTTTTAGATCCCAAAGTTAATCTAAATTTCAAAAAAAAAAAAAAAAAGACCACAAGAAAATTCGCATATGTTCCAAAGGAATTAACGAGGCTCTTTTATACGCAACGAAGCATCGGAAGCAAGAGTGTTATCGCCTTTGATAAACGATAACCTTCCGTTTATCCGACTATAAAGCCATCTCATGTCGATATCATCTTCAATAAGTCCTGCATTGTAACGTTCGAATAATAGATCTGATATTGATCATGAAAGAGGATAGACAGAGATAATAATAGTAGTAGTAGTAGTAGTAGTAGTAGTAGAAGCTTCCAAGAGAATGATACCTAAATTGCGTTGAGAAATTATTCCTTATTCGTCTGTAGATATGATCGGAATAATCAAATATTTCGAAACATTGATTGATTGACAACTAGTTCAAAAATTCCTTTGATACACCAAATGACATTCTCTGCATAATCTTTACTGAACATTTTTTTCTATTTTTAACATTCGAACTATTCCATTCATTTCCAAACAAATAAACAAAGAAAGAGAGAGTGAAAGTAGATAAATGTGAAATATTAGAAGAAATGTATATTTTATTTTATTTTATTTAGTAATTTTTATGATCTCTTTTTATTTTGTTTGTCTTGGATAAAAATTTATAAGATTAGTATAAAGACTAATAAAGGCGTGTTTCGCATCGATGTTTAATATCTAGTAGTTTTCCTTTCGATCTGTCGAGTACTACGCGTAAACACATTCTAAATATAATACCTAAACGTGGTCCCAAAGAAGAAGTCCACTCTGCTTTACCGGATCGTATTAACCTACTTCTTATCGATTCTCACACTGGGGTTTCTTCCTTTCCCCTATACATTCATACAATATAGTCAAGAGAACATAGGCTTTCAAGCCTAAGAATCATACTCGATGGTCTTTAATCCATTTCCCTCTTTTCTTTTCTTTTCTTCCCTTCTCCCCCTTTCCTCCACTCTTAATTTCTTCTTTCATCTATCACAACGCCAAATTACTGTCTCTCTCTTTTTCGATTTTGCGATATTTTTTAGTACGATGATATTTAGATTTAAATATAATAATTAATAAATATTATATGTTTATGGTCTTTTTTCAGTGATAAGCAAAATTTCAGTCGCATCGATTGTTAACTCTCGTATAGTTTTTAATTCAAGACAATCGTGAAAAGATATAAAAATTAGTCGCAAGAGGATCGTATCATCTCTCTCGCTCTTCTAAGAAATCGTTTTAATGTTCTTGGTGTAAGTACAGCGATGGGGAAAACATATCAACGTGATTCACCATGCTCGTTTCTTTCTCCCCCTTCTCTCTCTTTCTCTCGTTCTATTCCTAAAGTTAAGTTCTTGATAACGCGACTACACTTTCATCTAAGATGACGTCTACGAAAGATATTTGCCGTCCCATTTTCCTTTATATTTTCTTTGACCCCAAGACAATATCCTGATTTCGATAAAAATATTGTTTTTTCTATTATATAACAACTCGTACTATTATTATCGTTTTAATCGTTTAAAAAAAAAAAAAGAAATCAAATCAACGACACACTCGCGATACTTTTCAACGTTAATTGTTAAAATATATATTTTTCACGATATTATTATTATTATTATTATTCTTTAGGATTATAAATTTTATATATTTACGTATCTGTATAATACCATCGAACTTGAATAATTTATTATGAAAACGAAAATGAAATAATGTGCGTATCGTATATTTATAACCATAACTACATTACACGTATAATCGTTTGTCATCGTATCGTGCGAGACCTACGCACTCTCGTATAGCCACAATTAAATAATTTATTAGACATTTAGCGGATCAATTCGTACCTCGAAGACGATTTCGTGTATTGGTGTGAGTGGTAACTCTACAAGTAGTAAAGGATCATCTAGTTTATGTGTTGAGTGATCAGACATGGTATGCAAAAGCGCGTGCGTGAAAGCTGTCAGGAACGGTACGTTCTTGAATCAAGAAACGGTACTTCTACATACCTTGCAAAGTGTTCAAAGCCAAGCTAACCGAAACCCCGTATACGTAATAAACAAAAATCATATTTAATGCACTATTTCATCTATTATTTAACATCGCTTTAGTAGAACATTCAAATTATTTTGAAAGTGTAATAAACCATTATTCAAATATTAACACAAACGTTAATTTAATTAATTCGTGTTCTTTCTAAAAAATGATTATAGATCGAGATAAAAATGATTAATCGAAATAATTACCGATCAATAAGACAAAACATTATGTACATCTTAATATGATAACGCGTATTCATATATATAAATGCATCATCTTTTATATATAGTATATCACATTACGATAATAATTAATCTATGATAGATAAATCGTGATACGTCACACAAACGATCGTAAAAAAAAAAAAAGAAGATTTATTATACTTCGAATAAGCAATTATAAAAAAATAAAACCGATAACAGAATTTTAGTTTATCTTTTCTTTCTTTTTTAATCTATATTACGTATAAAAACAATCCTAATTTTAATTTGAATTAGACCAGAGAGAAAATCAAGGACATTGATAAGAGTTATATTATAAATAGGGGTACCAAAACCCCCCCTTTGTAGCGGCCCTGAAAGACCGTCGTACTCGCGAATATACGCGCCTCACGAAGTAGCAGCAGTCGTTCGTCGTCAGCCAAACGACACGGGTCGTGTTGTTCTGTAATTTACACAACCCTCTCTTGATTTTTTTATATTACATTTAATACCGGTGTAACAACCGGTTAATCGTCTACTCGTCTTTATTGTTTTTTTTTCCACATCTCCAAAGACATTTTCGAGTACAACGAACGCGCGGATGCGCAATATACGTTGGAAAAAGGCGCGCGCGCTTACAAAGGGAAACAAAACAGCAGCAGCGCAAAAAGGGAGGAATTTGGTGGTGAAGGTGGCGGAAGAAGAGGGAGAGGGCGAGGAGGAGGAGGAGGAGGAGGAGGAGAGGGATGGGGTGGTAGAACGCTGGGCGGTGTCAGGTAAGGTCTCCAGAGACTTACCCCTTTTACTTTTATTTTATTTTATTTCTCTTTTGTTAATCCTTAGGGTGTTAACCTATAGTCTAGAAAGACTAAAATCTTCCTTCGATAAAGTAAGAAAGAAATAATAATAATGTTAATAATAATAATAATAATAATGATAAATATTAAGTCAACATCGTAGTATATAATTGCAAATGATATTTCATTATCAAACGAAGGAGGAAAAAAATGAGAAAACGACAAGGTTTTCCTGGTTCGGTTAAGCTCGGTCGAGTTCGGTTTAATCTCACGAACATGACCTAACCTCTTTACTATCTACTGCTTCATACACCTGTGCGTATTTAAAGATTACTTTATTTTCTTTTTTGTTTGTTTATTCGTTTATTTGTTTGGTCAAAATAAAAATAAAGATGAGAAAATGCATAACGAAAGAAAAACCGCGCGAGTAAGTAAATAAATAAATAAATATTTACATAAGTTTGTTTTTTGTTTAGTAGTAGTAGTAGTAGTAGTAGTAGTAGTATAAAGGGTGTATAGCATTAGGGGTAAAGTATAAAAGCTTTTGTTTTCATGGGTAATACTACTCGGTGAACTCTCTCGTAGGAAAGTTCAATCGATAAACGAACTGCTGGTTGCTTGTTGCCGTTGCGGGTACAACGGAATGTGTCTTACGGAAAAAGCTCAGTAACCCTCCTAAGAAAGTAGTCCCCTTCGATTCCACCGCCTTCGTAAAATAGTTCGATAGTTGACGAGGGTGGGTTTTTGGAGATAGGAGTAGGGGTTTAGGGGTTGGGATAGTGAGAAGCCGGTTAACTCGCTTCGTTACGTTTGCAAGACGCTACTCTTTTCTCTCTCTCTCTCTCTCTTTTTCATTTTCTTTTTTACTCTCTTTCTATGCATTTCTCTGTCTCTTAACACTCGCGCTTCTCTCAAGTCAAGTACACTCTTCTTCTACTTCTTCTATTCTTCTTTATTCTTTCTTCTTTCTTATTTCTTATTTCTTTTTCTTATAACTTACAACAAGCTTTTTTCCTACCACTACTTTATTTCTCTTTTCAGTACAATCCTTGTAGAACGTTGACCCTTCTTAATTCGTTTCTAGTACTTATGTTAGTCACTATTCTCTTATAAGCCTGACTTTGTGGTAGATGATAT
This sequence comes from Mischocyttarus mexicanus, assembly GCA_023678845.1. NCBI lineage: Eukaryota > Metazoa > Arthropoda > Insecta > Hymenoptera > Vespidae > Mischocyttarus > Mischocyttarus mexicanus. The sequence goes on along the minus strand of JACGTP010000007.1, from coordinate 4,623,207 downwards.
CTTATATGTATATATGTGTATGTATATATATATACTTTTATTTTTCTTTTCACTTTTATTATTTTTATTTAGTCCGTAAAAAAGTATGAGAGACCTACCCGACCGACGCCTTTTTTTCGCATAAACATTTTTCCATCTATGTGCATACATACTTATGTATCTATGTATAAATATATATATATATATGTTTGTTTAAATTGTAAGATTTATCTCGTTTATGTATTTTTCTCTTATATCTTTATGTATTTCTTAAAGATTTATCTTTCGCGAGAGATAAGATATTTATTAAAGAAATGCATATATTTTTTCTTTCGGTTAATAATTATTATTTAACCAACATTTACGATAAATCATTTTCTATAAAAATGGTTATTCAACTGATATTGTAACAGAGAATTATCTTTCGTTGTCGTATTTTGTATCATAAAAATTTGGAATCTTATCGGTAAACGTTCATCAAGTTACGAAAAAAGAAATGTTATCTTACGATTTTTAAGGGAAAATAAAACTCAGTATGAGAAGAGCACTCGATAAGTGAACAAATCGATTCACGCAAAATGGGGATTCGCAAAGTGAATTGGAACTTCGTAGTGGTAAGAGGTTTATACTCAAAAACATTTGTTTTCAACTCTTGTATTCTTGTATTCTCGAATCGACGAACACATGTTTTAGTTTTATTTTTTCAAAATCCCACACAACTACGTTAACTAATAAGGGATAATATTTTATATTTCATTTTAAACTACTTTTTTTTTTAAATCGTCAATATCCCTTTGTACTTTGATGTGTGCTGCTATGTTGTAACACGTCGAGGAATTAAAAAAATAAATAAAAATGAAAGATATCATCGTACATTCGAAAAATAAAATAATCACACTTGATGGCTCGTAGGATTTAATAACAAACGTTTATTCCATTTTTCGAATTGACCTCTTTGATCAAGGATAATAAATTTTCTCCTTGTTTTACAGTTTTATGTAAAACAAAAATAAAATAAAATAAAATAATCTTTCTCTATCAGGTAACGAAAAAAAGCTAACAAAAAAATCATTTACACCTTTACATAGTTTCGATATCATTTGTTCTTTTTTTATCTTTATCGATTAAAACGATACGAACTTTTTGTTTCCTTTTAAAATCTGACATTTTATAATTTATAAATATATTCTTTTGTGGATCAGCATAAAAGAAATGAGCGTTGTTTTAATCAATGAAGATAATTGATACACAAACTTCAAAAAAAATTGGCAAAAACTTTCTTGTTTACTTAATATTTGTTTTCTCTCTCTTTCTCTCTCTCTCTCTCTATTTCTTTCTCTCTCTCTTGCTCATTGTTTTATAATATCGTAAAAAGAGTGGAAGGTTTAAAATGCGCCACTTGGCGATATCGATCTCGGTATTGTTTTCGAACATTTCATTCGATCGAGTACGCTTGAAAAAAAGGCAGCAGCATTTTCAACTTCATTTCATTTCAACTTCACATTTCACCTTTCACTTTTTTCTTTTTTTTTTTTTTTTTCAAGCGATTATAAATGCTCGTAATAAGGCATCAAAGAGAAAATTAGAGCCTTATATATCTCTCTACGTATTAGAACGTGTTTAAACGGATTCAATGTCAAGTGTACTTCACGAAGAGACTGAAAGAGGAGAGACACGTTTCAATGCAACAAAATGAAAAAGAAAATTAAAAAAAAATAACTGAAATAAAAAATAGCGAAAAATCAGTTTCTTAACAGCTGATGTTAGGGATTTTTTTTTACAATTTCAAAAAAGATCCTTTTATTGATTATATTTTTAATGTATGAATAAAAAAAGATATGTGTAACAAAGAAAATTAGAAAGATGAAACATTTGTTAGGTGAACTTTTCGTTAAAAAAATTGTACGTGTAAGGATATTTTACTTTATATTACATATTGAATAGAAAATGGATGAATAAGAAAAAGCTGCGGTATTCATGAATATAATAAATAAACTTTTGAATACAGAATATTTTGAATCTACGATGAAGAAAATGTAAAAATTTCGATACTTCGTATAGCTGATAATATTGAAACAGATAGAAATGAAAATGTAAATAGATTATAGAACGATATTAGAAATGAAATTATTTTCTATTCCAGAAAGATTAATTAAATCAATAAACAGCAAATCTGGCGAACCTGGCGAATCTCGCGAGTTGCGTCTCTACGATGATAGACGACGAGGAACAAGAAGAGCTACGTTGTACCGGAAGTGACGTTGAGATAGAGGAATACACAGATACAGAAGAGTCACCTTACGTTGGTGCTTATCGTGCAAGTTCCGATAAACTTTTTGACAAAAGTAGAGCGAACTGGCAAAAATGTACATTTTTAATCACCCTATTTACCGTGGTTACATCCGTAACAGTTCTTGTTATCGGTTTTCCACTATATCTCGAAAGCATCAGTGCCGTATCTAACGCTTACACTGGTAAGTCGATCTGTGTATGCACGGTTTTTATTGCACACCTGTTATATTCATTTATTTAAAAATATTCTAATATGGATATATACGTTAACGCATTTTAATTATTCTTATCGATTTATCCACTTTATCTTCTTTTGTAAAACGATAATGTCATTTCTAAACCCTATCTTTTTTCTATTTTTTTTTTTATATTCGATAATCCGATACGTGTTATGATCGATGATCGTGTATATATTTTTATATCAAATATTTTTCAAAGGGTCTCGCAAAATTGTATGCAGGAGAAAATATTTTAATAGTTATATAACGTGTAAAAAAGATAGTTGTTTCTTTTTTTCATTTTTCAAGTGAAATAATCAATCGTAAGTTCGACGTACGAGATATATCATAGAATTTTTCATCGATTAATTAATTTATATTTGAAAATAAATTGTAATATATTAATATATGAAATATATTTAAATAGAATATAATAATATGTATATATTATATTGTAATACGTTTATAAGATTTATCATCTTGTTATCCGAAGATTTATAAACGTGAGATCACTGACCGTAAATAATGCAAGCTTACCCAGGAGAATGAAGATTTCTTATATATATATATCATATAATACATAAATTTTCATAGTAAGGATCTTGTTAGTATGAAAAAATATATCTTCTTTTTATCAGACGAAGGTAAACGAGTCGACAAAGTAAATTCTTATTCGAGCAATGATGAAATAAAAAATGTACAAGGTTAGCTTATCCACCTAAAGTAGTTTAAAGAAAACATGAACTATGTCAGTTTTCACGTATATATTTGTATATTTTTATTTATTATTTATAAATAATTGTATTGAAAAAAAAAAGAAATAATATTATTTTTTGTAGGTCTTCTCTTCAGTGCTCTCGGTTCTGCTTGTATTCTCGGTTTGGTTTACTTCGTAACCGAAAAAATATCTCCACCACCGCCGTTGGTACCAAATTCCATGAGAATAAGAATACCACGTTGCATACTTATCAAAATAAGCACGATCTATGCATTTTCTGGTATTCTCGTAGCTCTGTCACTCGATCAGAATCGAGTTCTCTGTCATCTGCAGGATCCGATCAAAGGCATCACGCTACTTTTCTCCCTGGTTTATTATTTCTTCTTTTCTCGAAAAAGTAAGAAATATATTTAATACACATATATACGATATTTGATTTATATCATAAAAATTAGATAAAAAAAAAGAAAAATTGGGTTTATATTTCAGTGATGAGCCTTCAACGAATATTCGCAAGTACTACGATAATAGTAGGCCTGTTTATAAGCGTTGACTATGGCCTTTGCGATGAATTTCGTTGTAGAGGAAGAGAAGTGTCAGCTCATACGGCGACTATGAGAGGATCCTGGGGCGTCAGAGCTGTCTGGACGTTCGTTTATGTGGGTGCACTGGCCGCTTTTGCGATGTTCTTCACAATGCTCGAGCGTCATTATACGACTGGGGTAAATTTGAGAATTTTTTTTTTCTTTCTTTCTAATTACTCACCCAATTAACGTTGCTCATTTTTATCATTCCGAAACTAGAACTCTTTTAAATGAAAATACCAGAGACACTTTGTACATGTATATATTTTCATTATTAAATGTTGTTATTAGAAAATAATCAAATTAGTTTAAATTAGATACTATTTGAACCAACAAAAATATATATTATGTTAAATACTTATTTTTAACTTGAACAATAATATGAATTTCTTAATTCGTATATCGCGTTTCACACTAAACGTTAATTGTTTGATTAACGTAATACGTTGTTTAATTGGTAAACAAAGATATTGATTTTTCTTTTAAATTATTATACAATTTTGTTCTAAACAGCAACAACATATTTGCCAATTACTGACAACCCAGCCAAATTCGTTTCTTTACACCGTATCTCGTTTGGTATCTTCTCGCGATATCCGACGAAGAGGATCCGAAGAGGAGGGTGGAAGATTGTTGCACGTTACGGATCCGGATCCGACGATAAAGCCAAAGAATTATCCTAAACCGCCCATACTTCAGACTCTTTTTTACATACACGTAATAACATTTTTTGCGATTCTTACATTGTGTTGGTTGGACACGTTGCCTGGTATTGGTAGGGTGAGTATCATAACAGGGACAAAATCATTCAATTGATGGTTGAATTTAGAACGCGAGCATAGTTGAATTTAGAACGGGGAAAGACAAATGTTTTTCCTTGATTAAAATAAAAATGAAAATAAGATGAAAAATTGGAAGTGTCAGGCGTGTCTTTGTTTAACTTTGTTTTAGGGTCTTTCGCCAGTCGACTTGTACCGTACCGTTGAACATGGTTTATCCTGCCACTTTAAAACAGTCGACTCTTGTTCCAACGTATCCAGCCATGCTTGGATTTGTCTATTAGCTTACGTAGTATTCGTAATCTCGTCTCTTAACTTTCTATCGATGTGTGAAAGTGCTGTCTTTACTGTAGCTGCAGCTACAGTTTCTCTTCCTCTCTCTGGCATTTGGTGGAGTATTTACAAAATGAACGTTGGTGCTAACGGCGGTGAGTTTATTAAAATTTACACACACACACACACTACTAGTGTAATATAATTATTAAAACAATTTTCTGAATAGGAAACTTTAAGTTGACATTTTTTCATATTTCAATTTTTTTCTCGTGCATTTAAAAAAAACTATTTTCTATTATATGACGTATATTTTAATTCTTTAATTAGCAATCGTATAACAATAGATTTTATTTCAAAGTGAAATTTGCATACCCATATAAAATCGTATAATTAAATATAGAAAGTACTGGATAAAATTTAAAAAAAAAATAATAATAATCAATTCTCTATTACTATAATTGGATTTAATTAAACTTTGACTTTTGTATAAAAAAAGAAATGATTTGCCATTACTGAAATGTTGCATATATATATGTTATATAGTATTATACATAAATTTGATGTTTACTTTTAGAACACGTAACTCTAACATAACAAATTAATTATTATTAATAATATTATTATAACTATATTATTAAATTGAAATTTTGTATTGTGTATTGTTGGAATAGGTTTTATCGTATGGTCACCTGGAGTAACAGGCGAATTAATTTGCGCATTACTCGGTCTTCCTGTTGTACTTCTTGGTTTGGGTTTACTCATCAGGTCTCACTTCAGAGATACTCAAGCTTGTTATCAAACTATACAACCACCTGACATACAACGTGATTGTCACAGATAAATCCTTCTTAAAATATTTCTATCTTTTTTTTCACCATAGATAAATATATATATAAATTAAATCCAATATAGAAAATATAAGAAGAAAAATTAGAAATGAAAGGAGATCAAATAAATCGATTCAATCGATTATCTTTCATCTCGTATCTCCCGTTATAAATATATACTTTATTTAAAATACGTATGTTGGTATAATAATAATAAATTATAATATAAATATATAAGATCTCGGTAAAATTGATTGAATCGATGATCGATTGTAAAAGGATTTCAGATACGCACACATACGACGATTATCTTACGTCTGACGATTTTTTGAAGAAAAAATAAAAAGAAGTAATAAAAAAGTAAATAAAAAGATCGTAACGGAAAGATAATGAAATCGCAGGAAGATTGAATGAAAAAATGGATTTAATCGATGACGTGAAGTTGAGGAAGAAAGACTTTGTTAATTAAAAAAAAAAGGAGGGGAGGTCGATTTTTTCTACGTAACGCCAAACATAAACAGAAGAAAAGAAGAAAAAAAAAGACAAAAAAAGAAATTAATAAAAAATAAAATCCGTCGAGCACAACAGAACGTTATTGCCAGTTTATATTTTATTTTGATATATAACGAAGCATTCTGAGGGAAAAGAACAAAAACAAAAAAATATTTAAAAAGGATAAAAAAGATTACAAAAAAATAATATATATATATAGAGAGAGAAATAAGTAAAAGTGACGAATAAAATCACAAATTGCATCTATTGTTAAATTATGTACTTTGAATAACGTATTGGCTAACAATAGAAAGAGAGAGAGAGAGAGAGAGAGAAAATAATTATATCTAGTGAAAGTAAATATAAAAAAGAAAAAACCAAAAAAAAAAAGTTAAAAAATAAAAAAACGATAAGAAGAAAGAAAAAAAAAGAGAGAAAAATAAGGAGAAGGAACTACTTTTGTAGGAAACAAATTAAAAAACGAAAAATTAAGAAAAACATTATGCACGGCTCGTGTGTTTCTAGTAAAACTGAAAGTTTCGTACTTTGATGTACCATTTAGGACTTCGCGTTTTTCCTTCGCCCAGTATATACACATATATACACATATATACACATATATAATATATACATGAATATTCGTTTGAATATAATAATAATTATAATAATAATGATAATATTAATAATAATAGCAGTGACGTGCAAAGCGTATAAAAAGTTGTTCGCTGATGGAAAAAGTATTTTTTTATACGAACAAATTTTTTTAAAATCCGCTTCTGCCCTAGCCTCCCACTTCTCTTTCTCTCTCTCTCTCTCTCTTTATTATTAAACAAAAACTTTCAAGAGATGTTTCAACGATGACAAGAGAGTTGTTGGATTAGAAAAGAAAAGTGATTTAAAAATAAAAAAAAGGGAGAAGCATAAGAACAAATTTTAATACGAGCTTAGCTAAAAACATTTGCTACTGGTGTAAAAAATCAGATGAGATAGAAAGAGAAATAAGAATAATGTGGAAAATAGAAAAAAAGAAATAAGAAAAACCAGTTATAGTTAAGTCAACTAAAACGCTGTTAAGCTAGCTATTTTATTACCGTTTCATGCCAGGTAGAACAATTATTAGGTTGCCGTTAGCATTAACTAATAACAGTAAAAATGGATATTACAAAAATGATTTATCTATTTATATTTGTTTATTTTTTCTTCCGTTTCTTTTTTATTTTCTTCAATGTTTTCATTTTTGTAAACGTAAATCTTATCATACGGTATTAAAAAGTACATACCTTGTTATTTATTATATCGTTTTCATTATGTTTTATTTTATTATATATATATTTGGATAAAAACAAGAAAAAGATAATAAAAGACAACTTACGTATGTATTTTTTTACGTACACGTGTTACGTAATTCCATGTACAAAATTGAGCATTCTAACTGTGATATTTTCCTACGTTAATAAATATTATTATTATTATTATTATTATTATTGTTTTAATATTTTTTCTAATTTCTGTTTTTTTTTGTAGTTTTATTTTATTTCAGAAAAATACAGCATAAAGCAAAATTATTTCATTATCTTATTTGATTTGCTCCAAATACGAAGAAGAAGAAGAAGTAAAAAATGAAAACGAAGACAAGATATTAATATTTTATTATTTGGATTTATTTATTTTTATTTAGAAACTAATATCAAATGAAATCAAATCTTTAGATATGAGTTCGCGTATAAACGAACGTGATTATGGTGTAAAGTGGCAGAAGGGGTGAGTATTTAAATGAAACGAGCGAGAAGAAAATAAAATAAAGGAATAAAATATATATTTAATATATTCGTGCCAAATTTTTTCCGAATTTTCCGTACATGAATTCGAACGTTGTATTAAAAAGAAAAATATATATATATATAATATAATATAATGTATACATAACACATACACGCATATATAGGAAACGAGAACAAGAAAAGAAAGCAAAAGAATATAATATTTCGTTAGTCTGACGTACGTATAATAACTAACGATGGTTAATACAATTTTTAATGTCATTTATCTGTGTCAGCTTATACAACCAATAACGAAATAAAATAGTTTGTTGAATGTGTATGTTAAATAGATTAAACGTTAGAGAAATATAATAAATTAATATAATAATAATTTGTGTGTGTGTAAGTAGAAAGAGAGAAAGAATGTGAGAGAGAAAGAAAAGAAAGAAAAAAAGAAAAAAAGAGAGAGAAATAATTATTCATTGTTGGAAGTATTGTGTATTGTATTTACATCAATCATATTTTAATGAGGTAATCCTATAATACGTCCACATTTTTACAATTGCATTAATAAGCATTCCATCGAAGCAGGAAAACAAAATAAAATTGGAAAAAAACCCAAAAAAAAGTAAAAAAGAGAGATAAGTAAAAAATAAATAATACTCGAGAAGAGAAAGATTAATAAAAAATATCTAATAATAATAATAATAATAATATTAAAATTAATAATAAGGATGACGTTAAACGTCTGTTAACTTCGTACATCGGATTAAAGTGCTAAACAGAACAAAAATAATAAATTCAGTCCTACTTAAATAATGATGATAATAACAGCTTTTACAATAAGCAAAATACACACGAGAAACACGTATATATAATAATCATTTAAAAAATAAAAGTGTTGGTTTATTAGAAAAATATATAATATATATATGGAAACGTAAATCGAAGTTATTGATCTCTAACTATGATGTGACATAAAAAGATATAAAAAAAAGAGTAAGAATATATATAATGTATAAGTAATGGAAGGGGTTTTGATGATATATATATTATATATGTATACATACCATATATATCTATTAACATATATGTGATATTGGAACAGTTAAGTGCTTGATATCGAAAATTAGAAATTCGCGTAACATAAGAGAGTGGCTTCTAAATATTTGTTACAAAAAAAAGAAAATTTAGAAGAAAAAAAAGAAATTTAATAAAATAAAATAAAAATATATAGCTGCCAAGAAGAAGAAAATAAATGAAAAGAAAAAAAAAAAAAAAAGAAATGACAAAACTATATGTAATAGTATCATCGGAGCCACTATCTTTTTGAATGTGTTTTCTTAGCAAGATGATAATTTTTAAATGCGCGCAGTACAATTTATATATCCTCGTATATAACGTAATTTATTATAAATTATAGTTTTCGTACTTAAATAATAGGCAAATTAGCTGGAACTACTCGAATATATATATGTATACACACATAAAGAAAAAAATAAAAACCATAACAATTCTCAAATTCGCATATTCGTAATTCGAATTTGTTGTTTTGGCTGATTGAATAAGATTGCATATACGATTAAATATATATATATATAGTCGACGAGTATATATTCTAAAAATAAATAAAATCAATCACGTTAAAGAAAATAAATATATATATAGGGAAAGAAAAAAGTAAACCACCGAAAAAAATATGTATTACGAATTATAATAATTATCTGTACGGTTTACCTGCTACGAATATGTTAAACGTTTCTCGTTTAAAATTCGATCAAAATACTCGATGTCAATGTAATCGATAGCATGCGCTAATTGGCGATTTGGTTAATAGATTTGCGATGTAATTGAGAAAAAATTATTCAATGGGGATAACTAATTGAAGATGTACGAAATACGAGGTCGGCCTATAAAGTTCTTGGGATTTTTATCTTTTTTTGAAAATTATAATAACCAAACTTTTTTGAAAAACTCATTTTAAAAGCAATATTCATTTTTAAATTTGCAGAGTTTAAAATGTAATATTTTAATAAATTTATAATTCAATTATAATTCACAATACGCGTATATAAAAATATGAAACATTTACTATAATACGTTTGCATAAATTTATTTTTAAAACTATAAATAAAAACAGTATAGAAACATTTTTACGATATATATAAAAAATAAAAAAAGCATTAACCTCCTAGAAAAAGGAGTAATTGATTTTTTAAATGACCTTGGAACTACTTTAGGCCCACCTTGCATATCGCATAATAATTACAAGGTAACGTGTAAGAGAAGGAAAAGAAGAAAATAAATACATAAATAAATAAATAAATAAATAAATAATTAAGAATTGCCATTGCGCTTCTTTCAGATTGACGCTTTAATAATAATGTTACTATATTTGCCAGCGCGCGATCAACAGTGCCGTATATTTATATACAAGGCGTCTTCCTAAACGAGATACAATACTTATAGTAGAAACAGTATAAATATCTATAAAAAAAAAAGTAAAAATTACAAAAAAAGATAAAAAATTACAAACTTGCTAATGGGGATATTAGACACGAAAATAAATAAAGTGGGAAGGAGTGGGATGAGGTAGTAGGGATAGTAGAATGTAGAATAAAGATATTAGAGAAAAGTCAAGTAAAAAACAAAAAAAGAAGAAAAAAACAGAAACCTAAAAAAAAAGAAAAACAACAATAATTATTTATTGTTTATCTCATTAAAACACAATTACTCGTGATTACAATATAATAACAAAATGTTATGTGCCTTTTTTGTTTTATACTTTAAAGGCAACCAATGCAGCCCTTTTATGATTACTATCGATCTTCTCTGACATTTTGTTACCATTAACTATATAATCTTCGTATAACAATTCGACTAAAAATTCACCACCCATTTTTTCCCCAATGCGTATAGAATAATTCGATGTAAAAATAGCTATAGCTACATTTGGTATAGCATTTTTCAAAACAATCTCCCCACCCATTGAGACTTTTTCAATCTCACCATTTTTCAACATTTTCATTAACTTCAAACTACATTTAGTTAATCCAAGACCGATTCCACGTCTACGATATTTCGCATCTGTTGCGATGTAAAATATTTCCAACATGGCGTCTGTGTCATATTTATCGAAAAAGTTCACCCTCGATTCCAGCTGAATAAATAAAATAGAGAATAATAATTAAATAAACGATTAAGTTGAAAAATGATATTCATATTTCGAGATGTGAATCGGTAGTTTAATATATTAAATACGTGTGTTATATTAGATACAATTATTTGGTTGTTGATTTATTGGGTCAGTATTTTGAATAAAATATATATAAGATATTATTATCGTTATATAGAAAAACATAATACACGTATATAATAATAAAACGTACAATATTTTATGTAATTATAAGTCGGTATTTTAGCAATTAATAACAATAATAATAATAAACAAACTGTCAGTATTTATAAAATATCAATTATCTAATCATGCATTAATATATATATATATATATATATTATTTTGACGCAACCTTTAAAAACAATCCTAGTCCTGATATAAATATTAACAATCTAATTAAAATATTCATTAATTATTATTTATATTGAAGAAAATTTAAATATATATTTATAATGCATCAATTTTTGTTTTGTTTTTTTTATTTAAAACAAAATACTAATTGAATGAATAAAAAGTTGATAATTATTTAAGTTTAAGTACTCACGTTATTAAGGAAACGAATAAGTTCAATACAAGGACGATGCTTTATATTCTCATTCACGAAACTCTCGAGTGCATCCTCCTCTCCTTCTTTCAAAGGAATCTTCAAATAAAAGAGACGTATTATCTTATTAAGATTTTTTCTTTCTTCTTTTATCTTATCAAATGGAAATAAGAAAACGTTTATCTTTTGTATATAACAAAGAGAGACACGCTAAGTCGAGTTAACGTAAGTGAAGACAATTAGACAATTGCCCTTTTTATCCCCACTCTTCCTTATATTTCTTTTTAATGAATTCTTGCAATTATTAAACCTTATATTTATTTAACATTTTCTCATTATAATTTGTACATAAAGATATATAATAATATATATATGCATAATTATAATATTTCAGTTAAAATAAAGATACTCGATTAATAATAACCAGAATGATTTTGTTTCAGAACAAAAAATTTAATTGGTAATATAAAAATCAATAACGTTTATAGTAATATATAATATATAAAAATTAGTATACTTGCATGCATTTTATTGAACACAACCCCAGCTATTTCTTTCGTGTCACTGTCTAAAGCGATTATTGAAATTCCATCTTTAACAACTTCCTTAAAAACCAATTGCATTTCCTCAGGTGCACCGAGTTCCTCAAACATTCCTACTCCTATAGCAATATTTTCATGAAACATCGTATCAGCTTGAATACGCAATGCATCATCTAATCTATCTTTTGTAAGTAATACGTAATCGATTCCATCTTCGCTTAAAATTAATTGGTATTCCATTTTTAGAACAGTATTACCACGATTCACGAAAAAATCATACTGAATTCATTTAATATCAGTGCTAAGAATAATATTCCTGTGCATATATATGCAAGATAATGTATAAAGTTTATATTTAATTTCTTATTTATCGCACGTCACGTCGTTGTCAAGCAAAATTCTCTTTATGAATGTATGTTACAGATAAGAATATAAAACTTATCACCGATATCATCTCTTCCATTTGTAAAAGAAAAGACGAGCTTATATGGACAATAGCTTTCAAACTACTGAACTTCATTCGATCTTGCAACCAAGGAATATTATACTTGTGAGCGTGCATACCAACATATACGTTTGCTTTTATACTCTGCTTTATAAGACTGGCCTTTATATATTTGATAACGTACAGTTAAGGAGTTTGCACGATAATGCTTCTACGATTATCTAATATCGTTGATAAAATTAATCTAATATTTTCTATTATATTACTAATCAAATATTAAAATGTACCAGAATATATTTTATTTATAAAAAATATATAACACATATATAAAAAATAGAGATATTCTTTATAAAATAATTTTATTTGAAAAACAAGATAATTATGTTTATTAACAACAAGATTGATAAAAATGACAACATTTATTACGTTTATTACATTAATATTAATTATCTTAATATATTAATACATGTTATAGATAAATTTATATATATGTTGCTTAAAGTTTATAACTGTTATCGACCTTCCCATATTCATTTCGACATTATACGAATAATGTATACGATGATACTATACATAGTCCTATATTCTATACAAACGCTATTACGTAAAGACTCCAGCTGCTAACAAGTAAATCGATATTATTGTCATACGTTTTACTATCGTTTCAATAACAGGTATACCTTTCAGCTATTATAAAAAAAAAAAAAAGAAAGAAAAATATTTAACATTACTATATTCTAAAATTTCTATTCAATTATTTCTTGTCCGACTATCGTGATATAACAATAATTATCATAAGAATAATAGAACAGAAAATCGTTGTTTACGAAACTCTTTTAGCCGCCAATACGCAATCTTTCTGATCCTTGCCAAGTATCTCGCTGTATTTCTTCCCATCGAATTCGAAATCATCGTAACATAAGTCTACCAACATTTCGAAGCCCAATTTCTTACCGATTTTTTTCGAATAAGATGAGGTAAATATGGCCGAAGCTAAAGTCGGTATAGCTTCGTAATTGAATATAGAATTATCTCCTTTAATCGAAACAGGTATCTTCGCTGAGTCCCCGTGTTTCAACGTCCTCGCAATTTCTAAACTTGACGAGATCAAAAGTTCGCCTATTCTACGATTACAAAACGTCGGTAATACCGATAAAAACATCAATTCTAAAATACATTTAACGTTATAATGATTGAATAAATTGATGCGCGAATCAATCTCGACCATGAAATCGACCAATGCCTTCGATGATTTGTATTTACAAGTTTCGCTGAAACGTTGGAATGGAGTTTGTTCTGTTGGATTTCCAGCGACCTAAAAAAAAAAAAAAGAATTTTAAATTATACGCTTCGATTCGATAAATTGTTGTTTTCTTTTATTTTTTTTAACCAAAGTTTAAAGTAATATAAAATTTTTAAAAGATTGGAAAGGTCATTTTAAATTATTTAAAAAAAAAAAATTAATCTCACGAAGAAGAGAATAAAAAACATTTTTATCAAAAGAATTCCTATAAAAAGAAAAATGTCTTTTAAAGAAAATTAAACGACATGTGTATTTCAACGACGTATAAGATAATTATTACTTTTTAACGGCTTATTAAAGATTAAAAACTTGACCGTGAACTATAACAAGATCGAAGAGGGAGAAAAAAAAAGAAAAGGAGGGGTATTAAATAATAATTTACTTGAATTTTGTTGAAAAGTGCGCCAATAACTTCGCCGCTCTCGACCTCAATGGCGACGACGCTGACGCCATCTTTAGCGGCGTCCAAACAAAGTTCTATCAGTTCATCGACAGCACCTGGCTCTGATACCACACCTACGGCCTTGCTTACGTTTTCTCGAGTAAAGAAACTTGTTTTCATTATGTTGAGAGCACTTGACAATGTTTCATCCGTCATTGACTCAAATTCTATAGCTCCATCCTCCGTTGAACCCCACAACCGATAAGATGACATTCTCTTACGTGTACTATCGCGTAGGAATGTCACACATGTATACAAACGAACAAACAAACAAACAAAATTTATTATAATAAGTATACATTTGTATCTTACAAAAAGTACATAAAAATACCGAGGAAAGAGAAATAAGAAACGAAATAAAATTATCGTAAAGAGTCCGGTTTCGTTATATTTTTTCTTCAAATATTATTCTTTTTTACCTCCATAAGAAAATTCTTATCTTGAAAAATTGTCTCTATTCGATAAATAATATACTTAAATACTTATTAACAGATAAGTACACTGAGAATATTTGTTCTATTTAATTCAAGATAATTTTTCGATTTTATTATTCTCTCGGTACTCTTTAATTAAAATTTCCTGGAATTGTATATATGATGATAAATATCAAATAAAAAAATAAATAAATCAGATTAAAATGACGAATGCATTAATCATAAAATGAGATAAATAACATTCGTTATTTCCTGTTTATATATAAGCATATATATATATATGTGTGTTCCAGTATTCGAATCTTTTTACAATAGTTATTATTGGTTTTCTTTTTGTAATCTTTCCACAATAGAATATTAGAAAAAAAGAATTTTTTAATTATCCTAATTTTGTAATTATGCTTCATTCTTTGTTTTTTTTTTTTTTTAAATAAATTAGATGACAAAAAAAAATTTCGAAACGTACCCCATTCTTGCAACGTAGATTATTCCTTCACAACGATTCGTGAAATACTGATCGAAAACAAGGAATATATTTCCTTTCACGGTTGAATGTTAGATTATTAAAGTCTGTCGGTAAAAAAGAATTCTGTTTCGTAAGAACACGTATATTACTCATTACATATTATATATATGTATGTATTAAATGCACCCATACACTTTCACTAGTTTGTTTCTTTTTCGTCTCTCGCTTCAAAAATTGACGCAATATTTCAAACATCTTGCAGACTTTATAAAGACTAACGATATAAACAAAATATTAGATAAATTTTGTCATTGTTAATAAAATGAAAATTAATTAATATTATTATAGACTACATTTCTTTATGATTCATCATTGTTATTTAACGATTCTTAATGTTCTTTGAAATTTAATTTTATCTTTATATTCTTCTCTCTTTCTTTCTCTTTTTATAAACGATCTTTCTTTTTTATTACTTACCGTCGTTCTAACGTTTAACATTAGCTTTGAAATGTTATATATTTTAATGGCATTTAATTTGTTTGTTTAGACTCGATTACTACTCGTAAGGGTTTTATTTTCAAACGATTTCGAATGAAATGAAATTCCCGAAAAGAATTTGTTAAGAAACTCTGAATCACAGACATTCCATTTTTGCAAGGCCATTTCGTTCGCGAGATACAGTAAAGTGAAACCTAAGAGATATATATAGATACATTGCACATATCAGCTCGCATTTGCGCGAATCAAGAAATTGTCTTTAGAAATACATATTCAAAACTTTAGTTACAACATTTCTCTTATTTCTCTTTTTTTTTTCTTCGAGTAATTTTAATTTTAATTATTTGTATTCAATAATATTATTTAATTTCTTTTTAACAAAAACTCTAATTGGTTCGTAAAGATCGATCACAATTATTATTTTAACTTCGTATCTTTTATACGAATATAAATATTTAAAATTACGAAGTCCATTTTTCTTCTTCTTCATTTTCTTCTTCTTCTTCCTATTCTTCTTCTTCGTATTTTTCTTTTTATTTTAATTCTAGTAATTTAAAAGAGCCTCATCGCGTGTTACAATTTTTTTCACTCGAACTTATATAATCGTAAAACAGAGTTGATAACAAAAAAAAAAAGGTAAAGAAAGGTTATTTAAAGAACATTAATAAAAGAAAAGATAAAAAAATAATAATCGGTTTGTCCACTAAAATTTGTTATAGATAATGAACAAAAATAAAAATGTAACAAATTAACTATTCGATAGGTATTTTTAATTATTCTTACGAGGAAACAAAAATATCATCGATTTACTTACGAGTAAAATAATTTTGGGAAGTTACAAGCAGACCACACTTACACATGGAATTTTACAATATTCATTAAACGAGTTAATTGGAGTACTTAAAAAAAACATTTGACAAGAAATTTCACGTGATAGCAAATGATCTAATCGATGTGTTTATGTATATATATTTACAGGATTGTCAAACTTGTTAAAAGGCACAGAAGAAAAAAAATCCAATTTAAAATTTGTTTATCTTTAACTATTGATATAAAAAAGCTATTCGACGTTTCTGTAACTCTAACGTTGAGTTTATAATGAGTATGCATTCATATATATTTTCTCTATAAACAGGGATTTCCCCTGTATATTAATTTATCTAGACAAAACAGATACTGTACGTGTATTTAATCTAAGTTGGTGTACATGTTTTAAATGACGAATGAAAAAAACCTATAAAGAGTTTTCCCCAGGTCTCGAACTTTCGCTCTCTCTCTCTCTCTCTCTCTCTCTTTCTCTATTTTTATATGATTGGTAAATTATTTCGCTGAGAATCGAACTAAAATGAAACTATTTTATCGACCAATGAATACAAACGATTCTTCCTTGAAGTTACCAATTGAGACTTAACATAAAACATATAACATGAAAAGTTTTATAATAACGAAGATAATAATGTAATTTAAACAAAATTTTATATTTTAAAACATACATATATGTATATGTGTATATTTAAAATAAAAAACAATCATTCTTATTTGCAATTGTTGACAAATCGATTATAGCGATAAGTCATCGTACTTAATGTTTCGAGTTTTGTATAACGTTTTTAAATATAACATTTAAGATTGAATATCGTTCCCAAATATTAATATATTTTCTGATAATAGTCGTAAGAAATTTAAAATTATTTTTTATATATTTTGTTATATATTTGCAAGTAATGTCAGAGTTCTTTTTAATGTTTTTTTCAATTATATATATTTTGCGTATAATGGGCTATAAATGTTCCGATACATGCCGATACGTTTTATGATTAACTCAAGGCTATAACAAATGGTGTCATTATTATCATTGCTCGATTTATCATATAAAAACAATATATATAGATTTGACTATATCAAAATCAACTAATATTAAGTAGAAACGATCATTGGCTGATTCTTTATCGTGTTAACGATTTTGATTAGCTGGTCCAGGAAAATTTAAGATCAAATAATAATGCTTATCTTTTTTATTACGATAATATTAAACAATTTGTAAAAAATGATAATTTTATTTAAAAACGAATAAACGATCTCCCAACGAGGATAATAAGAATTTTGTTAAATTTAAATAAAAATCTTAACATTAAAGCCTTGTTCTTAGAAAATTCAACAACTGAATGGAGCTTTTTGTTTTCGCGGGTAGAGTAGTCGGGTATGCGCATGCGCGTATCGCGCGCGACAACAAAATAAGATGGCCGTGCAGCGAAACAAATAGAGCGCCGTCGTAAATAACAAACCGTCCTAGCACGCTTCTAACGGAGATATTTGTGTACAACTCCTTGGTGTAGGATTAGCGGCTGTTTAATGTTAAATAATTTCTTCTTAGTTTAGAAAAACGTTTAGTGAAAGGCTTTGATTAATTTTCGTGAATAAAATTAAAAAGCGCGTGGAGCGTTCGTAAGAATTCGGCCTCGTTATATGCGTCACGCGCGTGCACGAGGGTACGTACGAGGGTACGTACGTGCGTGCGTACGTGCGTACATGCATCTTTAAACTAAAGGATTCTAAAAGTGGATACGATATTTGATAACCATCATCGCCAGGATGCAACCGCATGGGGAGGCCAAGCGTCATCCCCGTCGCCGTTCACGGTTCGCCTAGCTCCTCATGCTAGTCTCCTCTTCCGAATTGCTTGTAGCACAGCATGAAGGAGATGCTTGGAGGGTGCTGTGTGTGTTCTGATGAGAGGGGTTGGACCGAGAATCCGCTGGTCTATTGCGATGGACAGGGCTGTACTGTTGCTGTACACCAAGGTTTGTATACACTTATTCATAATGATAGATTTGTTGTATTTAATATTTCTATGTATCAGTTAGAATAATATTATATATTTATATTTACAGCGTGCTATGGTATTGTTACCGTACCAACAGGACCGTGGTATTGTAGAAAATGTGAATCGCAAGAGAGAAGCGCACGAGTGGTAAGTTTATTTTATTTTTTATATATCTGTTTGATATTGCATAGAAGTTATATTTAAAAGATATTGTGTTATATATATAATCTAAGGACGATGATGAATTGTTGTTTGGATTATATCCAAAATATATCATTTTTTTAATACAAAATATTGGATCAGCGCTGTGAATTATGCCCGAGCAAAGATGGAGCGCTCAAAAGGACAGATCAAGCTGGTTGGGCTCATGTTGTTTGCGCCCTTTATATTCCAGAAGTGCGCTTTGGCAATGTTACAACAATGGAACCTATTATATTACAGCTTATACCTTCTGAAAGATTTAGTAAAGTAGGTATTATTTCTAGATAAGTAAATTTGTAATATTATTCTGAGAGAAGAATATACTTATATCAATTGTGATTATTATTTCAGTCTTGTTATATTTGCGAAGAACAAGGTAGAGGTAGTAGAGCAAATGTTGGAGCTTGTATGCAGTGTAATAAAACAGGCTGCAGGCAGCAATTTCACGTTACCTGCGCTCAAGCTCTTGGTTTACTTTGTGAAGAAGCTGGCAACTACCTTGACAATGTTAAATATTGTGGTTATTGTCAACACCATTATTCAAAATTGGTTGGTATAATTCCTTTCATTATAGTGCTCCTTTCTTTTCATTTTTATTTATTAACATTGACGTTAAGAACATATTTAATTTATAGAAAAAAGGTGGTAACGTTAAAACTATACCACCATACAAACCTATACCTGCCGACAATGGATCGTCAGATTCATCTCCTGAAAAGGAAGCAGAAACTCCGATAAAGTCATCGTCAAGTAGTAAAAGGAAAGGATCGAGTTCAAAATCTACTACAAATTCTAAAAATAAGTCCAATACTAGTCCAAACATAGAAATAAATGGTGTTGCCGATGATACTAAGAGTAGCAGTGGTCGTAATACTCCCAAAGATGGTTCTGCAAATACTGGAAAATTTACGACATCAAATTTTGTAGAAACTATTGTTACGCAGTCAGAAAGCGTATTTGGACACGATGGGTCTGCTTCAGTGACAGCAGCAACTGCCATTATAGCTGCTAATATGAAAACAAGTTCTAATTCGAATTTGATTCATAAAAATAGTAGTCAAACGAAATCTAATTCCTCACAATCCAATAAGGGTTCAAGTCATACAAGTAAAAGAAGAAAGACTGGTGCACGTACACCGACTGTGATAGGAAATGAAAATTCAAATCAATCTGTCAGTTCTGAAGCTAGTGGATCTGTAGTAGTTGCTGTTAGTTCAGTAGTTCAGCAAGCAGTTTCAAGTAATAATGTACAACCTACTATAACCGAAGCCACTAGTCTTAGTACAACAACTGAGCCTGAAAGAGCAAAAAAGGTAACTTAACTTTTATCAATACATAAATCTCTAATCTCTATAATGAAATTTAATAAAATCAAAATATCTAATAAAAGTTTAATATTTTATTATTTACAGTTAAAAATCGACAGTCCGATACAATCGGCATCCAGTACTCCAGTTACTACAGAAGCAACAACTACACCTGTGATAATGTCAGTAACGCAATCTCAATCATCGACGTCCATTCAATCGCCGACAACTACATCGAATAGTATAGTTGTTTCTGTTCCCTTAACTGCTGCATCTCTTTCTGGTACTGCTCAAAGTGTAGTAACAAGCGCTCCTACGTTGTATCAACAATTACAACAAAGTATTATTACTACTGCAGCTAACACAGAGCCAAGATCTAGTATCATGCCAAGTACCGAGAGGTTTACGATAGAAGAAGCTCCTACTAAAAGATCTCGGTAAGTATTAAATATATATATTCATATAAATGATTGTATTTTATATTAAATTAGATTTTATTTTTATATTTTCAAAAACAAGAAAATCGAAATGCTCACTAATTCAAATATATTGTTTCAATATATTCACATTAATATAAATTTTAAAGCACAAGTGATAAGATCACGTGCATTCGATTTATCGCTAAAACGTGTTTACGTTTTTTACAATTATTTTAAAATTATTTTTATATCGATCTTTGAATGTAACACACGTGCATTAAATATTAAATAATATTATTTTTTAAATGATTTAACGATATCGTAAATTATTGATAACTATTTTAAAAAATATTTAAATTTAATGAAAATTTTTTAAGAATACGTACAATAGGAATTTTTCGAGTTCTCTAAGCGCGTTCAAAATGGCTGCCACGAGGAGTAAACAATCAGGTCATTCTAACCTCTTTACGCGTCCTAGTCTATTCTCTTTTTTATTTTCCCTCTGTTTCAGTGAAAAAGTACTTTTTTTTATGTGAAATTTGTTTAATAATAGCGTTTAATAATAAACGACGCACGATTATACAACATGAAGTGCAAAGAAATAATTTGAGAACCATTATATGTTTATATAGTGATCTGATTCGTGTGTTCGAGCACAATGCTACACTCGAGGTCATTTAGAAATTATCTATTTTGCCATTTTATACTATATTAGAATTATAAAATTTTGTTAGAAATAGAAATAAGTGTTTTTAGAACAATGAAATTGTTGGATAACATTTCTGAATAAGTTAATTTAGTGAAAAGTTTATTGTGAGGTTATGTTTATTTTTCCCACTATAAGAAGCCTGAAGGGCAACGAACGGAGGAAGGGTGTAACGTGAATTGAAAACGGTAATAACGAACAGTTGAATTTGAACCGTTTACCTAAATACAATAATTTAAGAAACGAGAAGCATTTAATAGAGAAATAATAATATAGATATATTTAAGCAATTATTCATATTATTATATTAATAATTATTTTTCTATTTTTTTTCACTATAGATCTTATTTATTCCCCTTAGCATTGTTTATAATTAGACTTCAATATATTTTAGCTCTCAATCTTCAGACAAAGATAAAGTTCGTAAACCGAAACGTGGATCATCTAATAGTCAGCCAGCATTAGCACAAACTCAGCCACAATCACAGTTGCCAATATCATCGATTGCAACATCTGTATCTAGTAGTGCAGTTGTTACGACTTCTAAAAGAGGTGGAAGAAGCAATCATCAAACACCTCCGCCAACTGTAACAGTAGCACCTGTTCCTTCAATAATTCAAGGTCCTTCATTGGTAACGGGCGGGCATTTTAGTAGTATTGGTTCAGTAGGCTCAATGGGTCCTACTGTAAAAGATTCACCTCCTAGTAGTCCAGGTTCTGAAAGTATGAGTAGCACCGGACAAGGACGTCGCAAAAGAAAAAATACTTGTGCAGCATCTACGACACCTACACCACCAGCATCTAGTACACCTACAGCTATGGCAAATAATACTAAAGAGGAAAAAGATGTTAAGCTGTAAGAATTTTCATTAATATTATTGATTCTAAAATATGTTCACACTTATCAAACTCTATTTCACAATCTTTAATATGCATAGATTTCAAAATGGGGTTAGTGCGCCGCATATGTTAGGAAATCAATTAAATCCAACTTCAACCATGGCACAAAAAATGTCTGACACATTATCGCAAGAATTGGAGGCTCATTCTATTTTTACAGAAGCAAATAATTCAACAGCTACTTTAGTTGGTCCACAGTTACACAGTCGTGTAATAGCCTCCGTAAGTTTCTTACGAATAATAATATTACAGAATCTTTTTCTTCTATTTTTTCTTTTTTTTTTTCAAATTACGTAATCATGTTTATTTTTCCTAAATAGATACGATCTAATCAAACAACTGCGGCACCTACCTCTTTTTCATCTGTATTTTCAACAAACAGTAATAATACAAATATTAGTAGTGCGAGTTCTGGAACGTTAGGTGGTGGAGCGATTCCTCAAACGTTAGATCAACTGTTAGAGAGACAATGGGAACAGGGCAGTCAGTTTTTAATGGAGCAAGCTCAGCATTTTGATAGTGAGTGTAGAAAAAAACTTGCTTGTGCTTATATCGTTAGTGTGATAAAATAAAATTCTTGGAATTTTTTCTTTCACCTATTTTTCCTTCTTCCTATTTTTATTCTAATTAAACTTCATTATAGTTGCATCGCTACTTTCGTGTCTTCATCAACTGAGAGCTGAAAATGTGAGATTAGAGGAACACGTAAATAGTCTTTTACAAAGGAGAGATCATTTATTAGCAGTAAATGCTAGACTAGCAATTCCTTTAACAACTCAACCGAGTACACATCCAGGTAAAAGAAAATACTAGATTAAATAATTTCTAACAAAAAAATTTGGTTATCTCCATTATAGTAAATCTCTTTTTTTTATTCTCTTTCTCAATTTCATAAAAATATTTGCAGCAAACAATGTACATCCAACGGTTAATCCATCACATCCTAATGTCGTCCATCCTGAGGTACCATCAGGAACATCTGGAGCTGCTGTACCTAGAGTTAATCGAGAAACTCGCGTGAATAATACATACATACCTCATTCTAGTTCCGTAAACCATCCAACTACATTAGAAAACGGATTGCCACCGGATCCCTCACCACCTGCAGCAGCATCCCTATCTCAATATCAACACAGAGGATCTTTGGTTGCTCCACAGCCGAGTCCTACAATAAGGTAAAATATCTGTCTATTATCTGGTAATATAATTATAGGTATTTTAAATAGAATTTTTTGGTTTGTTTGTTTATTCGTTCCTTTACGGTAACAATATTAGACATAGTCCAGCAGCAAGTGGATATTTACAAGGACAACAAAGTAACATTGTATCACCTGCCACAGCTAGTAACTCGGGAGTAGTAAGAAATTCTTCAGTAACACCAGATCCCTTACGTGGTGTTCCCAGGTACGTTGACGAATAATAAAATAAACTTTTCTGATGGTATTTAATCATTTAAAATAATAATAATAATTAAAATTTTGATAATATTTATTTTAATAGATCAGTTCCGCAATCATCAAGTAGTTATATGCCGTCGATGTATCAACCAGCAATGTCAACTCTCTCTAGTAATCAAGTAGGTAGCGTTCATAATCTTCATTCGCATGGACCTTCTCCAACTAATCATGGGCCACCGGGTAAACCTAGCTGAAGGTAGATATTGTCACGAAATAAACATTAACATTCAGCATCTGTAAAACGTGATACAAGCAAAATTTAGTTAATATGTTCGATCGTGTTTTATTGTTAGTGTATTTGAAAGGTAACTGGTAAGGAAAAGACAATTTTTTTGTTTATGTATTGGAGAGTCGAACTAATTGAATCATATTAACTAAAACTTTACTCCTTAATTCTTGACTTGGTACATGTTTGTTAGTCTCTACTTAATTATGCAATATTTATTATTAATATTTCAAATTATAACGAAGATGACGGATGCTTATATGAGGTTGATGTTTTATATGAAAAAGACCCGTAGTAGGTGGGAGGTGCTAGTAGAAAATGTGTATGTATTGGGTTATCCGAAAAATCCATATCGATTCTTAACAAAAATTCGGAATTAATTCTTTTATATATTTTTTATATATATTGAAAAAATAATATATATATGTTTTGTTTTTATTTACTAATCAGAGAAAGATTCAATGTTATACAATATGTTTTTGACAATGATATGAAAATTATTTTCTTTTAAATTAGGAAACTATGTTTATCAATAATAACGATCAACAAAATAAAAAAAAAGGATCGGACAAAAGAAGAAGTAGTTTATTCTAATTTATTAATTAACATTTTGTAATTGGTAATTGATACTTGTTAGGTAGGTATTTTTATGTTATTTAAATTTGAGACAAAAATAGCAGGAAATTAATGAAAATATCGGTTAATAAAAGAGAAGGGAAGTGAAGTAGAGACATTTCAATCTTGAACGAAGACAAGAATTGGTTATTGGTTAATTTCAATTTGGTTATTGATTAAAAAATATCATTATCATAGTTAATGATATTTTTATATCAATCATTAGATAATTAGTTGTTGATAGATGACATACAAATTTCTCTTGGTTTACTTGTCAAGCACATATGAGACAATCTGTGTTGACATCGTAAAGGATCAGCAAATCCACAGATGTACAAACGTGTAGACTAATAAGTTAAGTTATCGCGATAAATAGCAATAATATGATATAGATGTACATTTTAATTAGGATTAAAGAAAGAAAGAAGATAAGAAATAAGAAAAAAAAAAAAGAGAAAAGTGATGCAATAAGGAAATTCACGAGTAATTTGTATACGTATAGAACATTTCTAAACAAGAACAAAACGTGATTTATATATAATATTAAAACGAAGTTTTCAAAATGTATATTTTTCATGTTTATTTAATTTATTTAGCCATATTGAAGAGGACTTTCTTTATTGCATCATCAAAGATTTTCCACTTAAGTGGTGGATTGTGTATAGTATAATAATAGATGTACAACCTATTTCAAAGCCATATTATAATGTATATTTTAAACTAAAGCATAAAGCATAACAAAAAAAGAAAAAAAAAAGAAAAAAAAAATTATTGTACAACACGAGCACTGCCTTCCACCGAAAAGAGCTATGAAATAGGTTGTTTGTGCGATTGCCATTATTTGTTTTGTTTTATTAGTTCAAAAAATGCATGATTTAACGTATTATTATATTTCTTAGATTTCAATTTTTAAAATTATTATTATTCTTTTTTGTTTTGTTTTGTTTTTTATTGATACAACTCATGATCATTTTTAGAAGAACTTTCCTTCGGTGATCGTTTATTTGGTATATTGATAATAGAGTAATTCCAGAAATTTTTTGAAACGATTCTATACATTGAGGGATGTATGTATTAGTAAGATATATACATAACGTCTATGACAACATTCTGTATTATATATTAACAAATATTTAGTAAATGCATTTGATCTTACTCTCATAAGATTTTCGAAGAGAAATTGTAATTAATTTTTTTGTTTTTCTAATTTTTAGTATATTGAAATTCTTTTAGACCGTGTACTCGGTGATTATGATGAACACATATCTCTATCTGACATGTCGATACACCAACCATAGATTCGTACAAAATTTGTACAAGTTTCAAAAAAAGTCTGTGTGGGTTACCAACCTTCTGTCCATTGTCCCTTGTCAATTTATTATTATTAAACAATATTTTCTTTTAAATATTTTTAATTAGCGTTAGACATTGATAACAAAATTATTGTTATCGTATTTTGTGTTTTATGTATATATACATATATATATAACTACTATGTGTTTGTAATAATAATAATAATCATTATTATTATTATATTATTAAAATTATTATTATTATTCTTTTTATTTTATTTATTATTGTTATTAATCTTTAAATTTAGGTATATATATGTGTATTATTATTATTATTATTTGAAGAAAATTGAACAAATTTTTTATATGTAAGATCACATAAAACAAAGAAAAAGAGAGAGAAAAAAAATATTTAAAAAACAAGAATAACTTCATCATAATCCCAAGGAACATGTAAAGACTTAAATCGAAGACTCGTAAGAGAGTTTACGTTGAAAATTAGGAAAATAATTAAGTTTATAAAATAATGTTAGCGAAAAGAAAGTAAAGAAAGAAAGAAAGAAAAAAAAAACCAAATCGCGTTACTAACACGAGTTATGACTGATTTAGCCGTAACGTGTTCTTTATAATATTTTTTTTTTTTTTTAATTTAAATCTTAATTGTGTTCAAAAGAAGAAGAAAAAAGGTATTCTTTTCTTTTTTTTTTTAATTTAAGCAAAAACGATACAATTTGATTCCTTTACCTTTTTCTTTTATATAGTTAGAAATAATAATTGTGTTCGTGATAATTTTACAATTAGGTTGATTTATAAACATTTAATTTAAATGAAGTCCAATCGATGAATTATAAAAGAATTTATAAAAAACGAGAACTTATGAGGAAATTTTTTGTTCTCTTACAAGTTAGGATGAATTTCGATTAAGAATCTTTTATTATAATTAGATTATATAATTATTATACACATTAATCGAGGAATATAAATAAAAAAATTAGTATGTATGAAATAAAATAAAAAGAAAAAAAAGGAAGAAAGAAATAAACGAAAAAAATAGGACGTCGAAACACCAAATTTACTGAATAGCTTATCATCACTCAGGGAAATCGGTTTACTACTCAAAATTCTATCGAGTTTTCTTTCAAGTACGTCGAAATCGTGTGGATTATTTATTAAAATATAAACAATTCCTGATTTACATATTACAATTATTTAAACCTTGATCTCTTGTAATTTAACATTTTTCATTTTGTAATTGCAACCCTGAATTATTTACAAATAAACGTAACAATCCTTTCTATTTATTCGTATCGGTTTTAAAAAAAAAGGTGAAGGATGCATGATTGTGACTACTTGATCGAAAATTTGTTAGGATTTTCTAAAATATAGAGTAAAAAGAAAAAAATATTTGAATATGCGAAAATGAAAATAATAATTTCCGTAACAAAAAAGAAAAAAAAACACAAAAAACAAAAAAACATGTCATCGCGTTTGTACTAATTGAAAAAAAAAAAAAAAATATTTTATGCGTCAAGTATAGTAAACTTATTATTATATTGTATTAAATATATAATTATATATATATACACGGAAAAAATAATTCATTGTAACAAAAATTTAAGATAAAATAATATCGAATTATGAAATTGAGAAAAGAATTGAAATTAAAAAGAGAAGATAAAACGACGAAGAAAGGAAGAAAAAAACTTAGACCGAGGGTTGCTACATACGTTGCATATTACCAAAAAAAAAGAAAAATAAAATTTAATAAATACTTAATTAAATAAATAAAAAGACAATGTGTGAGTAAGGTCGGCAATGAGTAAGGAAACAAACAAAACAAATCTACATAGCACAGCGACGATATTTTTACATAGGATAATGATGATCGTGTCGATAATGATGATGATAATGATGATGACAGTGACAATGATTGATAATGACGATAATGACGACATTGAACGTGCCAAATTTTTTGCTATTGAATTAACGAACTCCCTCAAAACTTCGGATAAATTTATTTTAATTATGATTAAAAGCGTGCGATTGTATGATAAGATAATTTTGTTCTCTCGTGCGATTTAAACGAAAGAAAATTAAAAATAAAAACGGAGGGGGAAAGAAAATAAAGAAAATAAAGAAAAATAAGAATAAGGAGAGAAGAAAATTATTACAAAAAAAAGTAAAACAACCACGATGTCAATGTTTATGTATATCGATAATTAATTAATATTTGTAAAAAAAAAAAAAATAATAAGCGAAAAGTGTGCGAATCCGCGAAGATTTTTTTTCTAAATGATCGCGTTTTCACGAATTTTCGACGTTTAGGTTTCTCTTTTATCGCGTGTATTAATCGTATGTTATTAATATTAATATTATTATTATTATTATTACTATTATCATCATTATTATTATTATTAGTATTATTATGATTATTATTATTCTTATTATTATTTGTAAAATATATGCTATTTTTATTTACAATATATATCATACATATTGATAAATGTTGCTTACCAGTACATGTTATGAAACTACGCTGATCCAGATTTCGCAGTTTTACAAACAGTGGAAGCTGTATAGTATTTGGAGTTGGTCTTTGTAAAAGGAAAACTCGATCATCGTTATTTGATTTTACCAGTTTCTAAATGTTTTTTTACTAAATTTTCCCATGCCTTGCTTATAAATTTCAATAACAGGACGATCTTTATTTTGAATTCTACGTTCCAATCGTGGGTTTTTTTTTTATCTTTTTCTTTATCCTTATTTTCGGATTTTTCTAAATTACTTTGTCCATCGTAATTTAATGACTTATGACGTTTCAAGCAATTATATCCAGTATCTTCTTCGTCATCACTTTCTAAAGAACTTTTTACAACCTTAGATTCTTTTATTTCTTTAATATTAATACCAATTTCTCGATTAATGTGTTAAATAGATATTGATTTTTCAGTTGCATCTTTTTTAGTACGAATATTAGTTTCTCTGTATCTTTAATTTCATATTCCCATTATTTTTTCCATCATATTTTTCGTTTATTAATTCCATAAAGTTTTTTATCATCATGTCATCTTTAATATTTTATATCTTTATCTTTATTTCTCTATATCCTTTTGTTAAAGGTTTTAGGTCTCTATCACGCAATTTTTCATCCCTCTTATTGCGATTTTTTAAATCCTTGTTTTTTTTATTATCTTTGTTCATGTCTGTCCAAGTCAGAATTCTTAAGCACTTTAGATATAATTGGATCTTCTTTAATTCTCCAACTTTTTCTTTCTTCACATTTCTCTTCTTTGAGACGTTGTTTTAAGTACACTAACAGAATCTGATTCTATCGTTCTGCATTTTAAATCTTTCTCGTTTTTAACTCTTTTCTTTGGTAATCTTTAAAACAATGAAAATTCTACTACTGCTGGATACTTGGTGCCTTTAGAATTAACGAATACACAATTATCAAACTTTTCTTTGAATATGAATATATCATCCATAAAGTTAATATAAGCACAGGAAAATGCATATTGACACAGAGACATATCCGCTTTTATAAAGTAAAAATATTCATGTTCAGGTCATGAAGAAATTTGTTCTATTAACTGATCCGAAGTCATTGTTCGTGGAAGTCGACGTATAATCACCTAAATCATAGGTCGGCACTTTTCTTGTTATTTCTAAATTTACCAATATCCAGAGAACTAGCTTGTGCTTCGTTTAGTGGTGTTCGTTTTTGGGTGTTTCAGGTTGCTTCAATCATTTTGCTTTGATATTTATCAAATTTGTAAAAAATCAAGTATTATTAATGATCAATTCGTATTATTTTATTAGATAAAATATTCCGAATATAAAAGTTTCTTTGAAACATTTAAAATACACGATACGGTTTACAATTCATTCACAGCTATCTTGGTTTTTTACCACCACCATCATTCTTATTATTATAGTTATTATTACAATATAACAATTAATTATTTCCGTAAACATTATGAATATCAAGAGAGATTAAAAATGTTTCATTTTCATTTCGATCTTATAGAGAAATAAATCGACGAGTTCCTAATATCTTTTTTCGAATTAGATTATGTTTACGTCATCAATTATTTTGTTAAAAATAGAATTTTCAATTTCGTTACAATCGTTTCTTTATTATCGATCAATCGTTAATTATTATTTATTCGTGCGAACACGAGAACGAATCAAGCACCAAGCACTTACCAATAAATATTTCTTCAATTATCCAAAAAACGAAACTCGAAGAAAGATTTTTTAAAAAAAAAGCATCTATAAATTAATACTAATTCTAAACGTCATCTTATTTTAGATTGAGATAAAAATATTGTTCGCGTGCGTAACGAGGATATATTAAACACGATGTATCTGTTTTATATAAACGCGTGTAAGCAAAAATATATGGTGTTGTGTATGCGTGAGTGTTGATACTTATATATTATATTATTGGCGTATATATGATGTGCGAGAGAAAAAAGAAGAAGAAGAAGAAGAAGAAAGAAGTTGCTGTATCTCTTAAAAAAAAAAAACCAAAAACTTTTGACACGAGAGTTAAGTATAATGATAAATCACAGTCGTAATACGAAACAAATTTTTCATCGATTCGTATTGACGTTAGATCTATTTTATTTTTTATTTTTTATTTTCCCAAAAAAGAGATGTAAGAAAAATGAAAGAAATATTAAAGAAAAAAAATCTAATAATAATAATAATAATAATAATAATAATAATAATAATAATATTAATATTATATAAATATAATTAAAAAAAGGAGCAGCGTTCGAATTTTGTATAAATATAAATATACATACATAAATATGTATCACATTTTGAACGGCTCTGGATCAAGGTCTCGATTTTCTACGAAATGGACGATACAATAAATTATTATACATAATGCTAACATTTTGATACGATGTGTTTTTAAAAAATAATAATAATAATAATAATGAGTAAAAAATTATTTAAAATCAAGAAAAAAAACAAAGACGAAGAAAATAAGAGAAAGCGCGAGCGAGATGAAGAACAAGAAAGTATGTGTCTGTGAGAAAGAGAGTTTAACAAGAATGTTGTTTCTCATGCTTGTTCTTTTCTTTTTTTCTTTTTCTATAATTCCGTTCTATTTTTCCTATTTATAAATTTAAAGTTTGTCTATGCAATCGAATCTATATAATTCGAAGAATAAGGGAGTATAGAAAAAAAAAAGTATATATATATATATATATATATATGTATATTAAATAAGAATGTCAATGATTTTTTGTACCATAATCGTCGTACGAGAAACAAAACAAAACAAAACAAAACATAAATCAGAAATAAATTTTGTATATTATTTTACAAGTGAAATTTCTTGTATAGGACAATGATCGTATTCCGAATAAGAATGAGTGAGTGAGTGAGAGAGAATGACAGCAATTTTTTTTTTTTAAATATCAAATGAGAAATAAGGGGCTGAAAAGACAGGGGAAAATAGAAAAACAAAAATAAATAAAATAAAATGAAATAAAACGAAAGTTGCTGGAATGGATATTCAATTTTTATTCTTTTTACCAGATTGAAGGGAAAAATAAAAATTGTATAAAAGAAAGATTACTGCCAAGAGCGATTTTTTGTATCGAATATTCGTATGCACACACACACACACACACACACACACATACGCGATGTTTTTTGTGAATAATTATTATACTCGTATACACAGATAGAAAACGGATGAAGTTTTTCTCGTTTAGATGAAGGCTGATATCATTTTGTTTTCTTTTTAATTATTATTAAGTTCGTTAGTTTAAAATGGTATAAAACCGATGACGATAATGATGATGATGATGAGTATAAATGAAAAGGACGAAGATAAATAAATATATAAATAAATGCGTAGAAATAATTCGACGATAGTTTCGAATTCGAACCGATCGAACTATTTTTCTTCTTATTTAAATAGAAAATGTCGTCTTGAGAAGGATATTAATCTTGAAGCTAATAATAATAATAATTACTATATAATAATTATTACTAATTATACTAATAATAATTATTATTATTAAAAAAAAAATATAAAAAGACAGATAGTAAGCGAATGAAATGACAAGACGGAAGGAGGAGAATCGTTCGATCGAGATTTTGTTTGGAAATATCGTCGTTACGCGTGTTATTATTGGTTAGATATTATCCCCATAAGTTTTGCAACCGACGAGGAACTTGGACTATGATGTATGATACGATTTTGTAATGTAATTTGTGCATATGGACAAGCATGTAATAAAGAAGGCTAAGCGATAATTATATTTCATAATGATCGATCTAAAATTGATCGAATATTTATAGCCAACCTTGTATATTTAATTTTGTTTCTTTTTATTTTCATGTACATATTATTATTTTTTAATGTTGTTATTCAACAATATTAGGATTTGTGATGCGATCGACAAAGTTTTCTTTTTTATTTTACCTTGTCATTTAGTTAAATTAATAAAAAGGGTAATAAAGTATATATAGAAAATATCTTATTTGAGAGATAGAAAGATAAAAATAAGAGAAATATAATATTCCTTAATTTTATATTTAAAAAAAAAAGAAAAAAGATGATGTTGACAAATTTAATCAAGTTTAGTTCATTTCTTATATTTGTTTGAGATTTTATTTAGTCGTACTAGAAAATATTTAGAAAGAGTAAGAAAACTAGTAAAATTATGATCACACTAAAGAGAGAGAGAGAGAGAGAGAGAGAGAGAGAGAGAGAGAGAGAGAGAGTAGAAGAGAAATAACAGGAAATAAAGTTGTTCGATCTGTGCATAAACTATTTCACAGAACCATCACTCAGTTGACGGACGATTCTTCAACTTTTGTCGCTGTTCGAGCAACGATCGTGGGAATACTCACCTGCGACCTTCTCTCTAACAAATCGATATTATACGAGGAACACGCAAGTATTACGTATGTATATATATATACATTGCATATAATACATATACACATACACACATCATTATTTTATTTCGATACGTGAAAAATGTAACTTGGAAAAAAGATTGTTTTTATTTCATTTATAAAATCATTGATTTTTATTATTTCACTAAACTCATAAAGAAATTTGATCTAATTTCAATAATTTATTAATTTTATATTATTAATTCCAGATAATAAAAACATATTGGCGAATGTTCCTTTTCTTTATTTATTTTTAATATTTTTCTTATGCATGAATAAAAAAGTTTCTTTCGTAATTTTTGAAGGAAAGTTTTAACCCTCGTAGTTAAAATAACGAGTTTGAATGTCAAGCTAATAGGATTTCATTGAGATGCTGGATTTAACGACGACATTTTCGATCCTTATCAAGAAAGTACAGATCGATCCCCTGTGTATGTTCGATTTAAACGCTTCAATGGTACGTCTCTCAGCTCCACTTCTATCTTTTTTGTCTTTTTAATCACTGTGAAATACTCTCCTTGCACTTAGGTATTAAATTAAGTATCTTAGATCTGAATTTTCTATTTCTTTTTCATTTCTGTTATTTTGTTTTCTTATTTTTTTAAATTATTTAATATTAACTATCAACGTTTACGTTTATAGTAGACAAATAAGATTAAAACAATACAGTAATCATGTCAGTCCATATAAAGTGGTCCAATAATATTATTCTTCTATACAATGATTAAAAAGAAAAAGAGTAAAGGTATATTAATTTTTGTAAAATAATTGTTACTAACAATTCGTAACAAAGTTGCAACGATTTAATAAATAAAAATTACCTTTTTCTCGGTTTTTCTCTCTTACAACATTTAATTCCACAATCGATATTAATTTCTGAGGAAGAATAAAAGAAAAAGAATATAATACAAGGGTTGCTAATAAAACTGTTATTAAAACACAATAGCATATGGTAAAACGTTGAGAGAATGTAGGATAAGGATTTGATATTTAGTTGGTACGGTGGCTAACTAATCGAAATACAATGAAGATCGTTGGGATGCTTAGGGGGAAGTGGAGGAGTAGAATGAGAAGGGGGAAGGTGATGCAAAAGCGCGAAAGCGATCCTCTCAAAGTGCTCTTTCGCGAAGGGTAGATTTTGGCGGACTTTAGAAACCGCTTCAGGGGTGCAGCTGTCCAGGTATTTGCCTAGCCCTATTTCTATGGACAGAGGGGGGACATAATCGCGAAAGGGCTTAGAGTAGCGGATAGATGCTCTCTTTTACTCGACTCGATAACGCTTCGCACCCTTCGGAATTAAACGAAACGATTCTTTTTCAATTTTTCTTTTATCTTTTTTTTTTTCTTGCACCTTACACACGTGATATTCTACGTTTAAAATTATACCTTTCCACATTACGAATTATATATCGAAATTTTATTCAATTTGTCATCGTTACTAATATTTCTTTTTTATTAAGAAAAATGAGTTACTACAGTTCGACAATTTCATTAGGTTGTTTCTTCTTTGCAAATTTTATCTGAAGTAAAATATTTGTTAATCATTTTATAATTATATTATAATCTCATTATTATTATTATTATTTTTTTTTTATAATACTTATATAGGATGTAGAATGGTATACTTAAACGTAGGGTTTTATTAGGACGTTGTGAATCAAGAATGAATATCTACGTTGTGTGTCACTCCAGCTGCGAGGATCAACACAAGTGCGCTAGGCTCTTTGCAACAAGAGGGTCGACCTTTAATGCGCCCTTGATGATGCACCCTATACTCTTATAGATCGTATATGGGACGATGACGACAACTACGACAACGTGGTCTCTCTATGGTTTGCTAATTTTCACGGGGCCCTAACACCGTGACGTTAGAGCCGATTAGATCCGACCTAGTGTGAATTGAATTTTCGCACTTCCCCCTTTTACCTACATCCCCTCTACCTTCGTTTTTTTCTATTTTTTTTTTACTCCTTCTTTTTACACAATCTCAAGAATTTAAAATATATTTAAAAATATTTGTATGTTACATAAATGTAGGTAACGTGAATGATTTACTTTCTTTCTTTATTTATCGATCACAAATTACACGCGATATCTCGCGATTATTATTTCTGGTGTTGAGTATAAATCCACTGTATATGTATAAAGTATTTTTGATAAGAACAAGCATTTAAAATGATAAACACAGGTGTATCGACACACCTGCGTAAACTACAGGATAAGGAATCTATCCTTTTTCGTGTTTTACCATTAATCGTACGAAAATGTGATAAATATATATATACGATCAACTGTTTATTAAACACTTTGCAAGATAATCAAAAACTTTATCAAAACCTTTATTCAACATATACAAACCTAATTACAATAATTCGCGTGTATATACGTACTGATCGCTTTTTATTTATAAAACAAATATTAATTTACAATAAAAGTATTAGAAAATACGAATAACGTTAATAGTCGTGTAAATCAATATAATTTATTCTAATATTTAATATATTATTTTTACTTATTAACAGAACAATCCTTGTACCAAAAAATGAAAGTGGAAAGTATAGAACAAGGAAAAAGGGTTTTTTTTTTTCAATGAATATCACCATGATAATGTCTATGAAGATGACGTTGATGGATTCATTTTTTTTTCTCCTTCTCTATCCCCCCCTTCCTTTTACTCTTTCTCTTTCTCTTTTGAGAGGAAACAAAATTGTTCCTAATTGTCCACAAATCGACCTAAACTCCCCTCGATTTCTCGAACCGTTAAATACAGACAGCAGCAGTACCACTACTACCACCACCATTAAACACTCCTCTTCTTTTCCTCCTACCCTCTCTCTCTCTTTTATCCCGCCACCACCACCACCACCACCCCATTTTTTCTAACCCTCCAAGTGTGTTCATATAGCTCTGTAGCAAAGGGCGTTCCGCTAGCAATGTTCTACCGATTCGATTCGAAAAGGGTCTGGTGTATTTTGGGTTAAGCGCACCGGGCACCCCCACGGTGTAATACGGATTCAATTACACCTCATTGTACTACGGTGTCTATAAACAAGAATGTTTTCACAGCTGATAGTCGACTAGGAATATTCTGTACCTTTTAAATGTCTCTATCTTTGTTCTCCTAATATTTTATCTATCTATCTATCTATCTATCTATCTCTATTTCTATCTTTCTCTTTGTAACATCAAATTCCTTACCTTCCTTTTCTCAATTCTCCATATATATATATTTAATTCAAATAATTTGATATATTTTACTATAAAAGTAGATTATTATTCTTTTTATGTCGCACCGTATAATTGATTCAAATAAATTTTCTGTGGTTGATAAGTAGACGAAATAATTGTACCCCATTTTTATATCTTACAAGAATAACTTTACTTTCAATTTTTCTCTTTAAGATCCACCCTCCTATTTAATTAATCTAAATAAAAATTACATTTAAATTGTAAATTAGAATATATAAAAATTGCACTTTTTTGTGCACTCAAGAATAAATGTTTTTCTATTGAGGTATTTATTTTTTAACATGCATTATGGTAATTGAATCGAAATAATTTATTCATAGGAGTATTATTTCCATTAAATTGGTAATTGGTCTAATAAAATCATTTTAATTAAAGAAAATTGCTTTTAATTCCTCTAATCATGAAGATTATGTTTCGTATACATCTTTTCAGTTAATAGGGTAAAGATGGTTGATCATATATACACGTATACATGTGCACATGTATGTATATGTGTAATTTTATATATATATATGTATTGATACGTGAGAAAAGAGAAGTTCTTTTAGTAGTTTGGTGTTAGAAAATGACAAGGAAATGGAAGGCGAATAAGGAAGGAAGAAAAGATCGACGTCGTGGGAAGGTACGCAGCCGTCGTCGCCATTATTCTCTTCCCGGAGACGCAGGGCGTCGCGACGTCGCAGTATCGACGCACCGCCCACTACATCTATCCTTGTCTCTCTTTCTCTATCTTTCTCT
Organism: Mischocyttarus mexicanus; assembly: GCA_023678845.1. Lineage (NCBI taxonomy): Eukaryota > Metazoa > Arthropoda > Insecta > Hymenoptera > Vespidae > Mischocyttarus > Mischocyttarus mexicanus. Next base: position 4,586,566 of record JACGTP010000007.1, on the reverse strand, counting down.
TTCTTCTCCGAAAAAAAAAACACTTTAACGTTCAATTTTTGATAGATTTTGTCACACGTGATTTTCAATCATATCGGCCATCTTGTATTTTTCATTCGATCATTTCATACGATTTTGTACGATTTTCTTTTGCTATGTTTAAATTGTAGTAGGGGTGTATAAATACAATGATATTCAATCATATCAGCCATCTTGTATTTGTTATTTGATCATTTCATACAAAATTTGTACGATTTACTTTTGAAATTGATTTGTTCAAATTGTGATAGGAGTGTATGAATACGTAAATTTCATCAATCATATCAGCCGTCTTGTATTTATTATTTTAATTATTTCATTAAAAATTAATTTGTTCAAATTCCTTAGACGGAATATATTATTTCGAAAAGAAAAGAAAATAAAAAGAGTAGACGAATTAGATTTTTGTTTTTATATGGCTGCATATAGAATCTTTATTTACAATTTTGTATCTCTATATTGTATATATATATTTATTTATATATTTTTTTATATATATATATAAGTCGAATTATCGACTAAGAGTGTCTGCTTCTTAAAACGAAACGTACGAGCTCGTTGATTTACAATGATATTTATCTTTTATTAAATTTCTTCGTTCTGTCGGAGGGGAGGAGTCATTTAAATTGCACAAAAGTTCTTTCAAGTATTCTCTTTGTAATTTTTTCTTTCTTATTTTTAATCGACTAGACGAGGAAATTATTCGCTCATTTATATAAGTTATAGACTAGATTAGATTTTTTTTTTTTAGTTTGTTCGCGATTTCTTTTTCGATTATAGAAATTCACGAAAGACTAGATTGACTTTCATTTTCATATTTCACCACCTTCTTAGACACTAAATAACACGCGTTACGAAATTTCGTATCTCGAAATCGATGAATTCTCTTCCTGTCTCATCAGGATGATCGTTATTTTTGCTTTATGTTTTTATTTTTAACACCGATCTTTAGAGATAAAAAATAAAAGAGAATTCATTCGTAGGTCGTGCCGGTTTTTGATGTTCTCGGATCTTCCGGCGTCCAAACCTTCGCATACATTGTACCGTTCGTTGAAACGTCTGATTCTCTCGACCAGGAAAGTGAATGGGAGATAAATGGATTACCTCCGCTTCCTGAAATCATTTAATAATACATTTTTAACATAATTTGTAATTAATAATTAACATCATTTTCAATATTTGCTTACGCCTGCGAGTGTAGAGTAATCATAATTAAATATTATCAAATTTGTTCTATTCGATATTCTATTGAATGTATTTTTATGTGTATGTGTGTGTGGATGTATACATGTATCATAATTTGGATAACATATTCGACCAGTAGTATCTTGAAAATTATAGACGCAATTTCTATTCGTTTCCTGCATGCGACAGATATCCGGTATTTTTGTTAGATACGCGAGACAGGTGTTTCACGAGTAGATTACTGGTATATACAAAAAATAATCTGAGGCTCAATTTGTGGACAAGTGTTGGGATATTTTTTTTCTAGCTTATAGTTTACACGATTTTCTTTTATATGTGTGAAATAATTAGGTCTATGGTTATCATCTGTTCGTAAACTTAATTTTCACCGTATAATAATCAATCATTTTTCACGAAATAGATTTCTCACGCGGTTATGTTCTTATAGAAATAATTTGAAATGCAATTTGTAGGATAAATGTTAGATATTTCTTTATCGGTTGGCCAATGAATGATGTTGGAATTTTAAATATAAACTAATTAAAATTCCAACACATTACTCTACAGTCTTCTAATTCAATACTTTAGTTTTAATTTCCTACACATATGGTGCATTAATTCATAATATAATCACAATTTGTTCAAACTTTAATTCAGACACCAAATTAAAAATATTAATATAGCAACAGATGTAATTATAATTAACCTCACCACGAACTATGATTTTCTTGGTATCATCTCGTCCAGAACACCTTGAATGACCACCGTTTCCTGAGAGTGGGTCGTTTCCTTTATCAGCTCTAACGAGTTCATTGAGGAATTTAATATAACCAATGGCAAGTTTTAAAGTATCCACCTTCGATAACCTTTTTTCGTAGGGCAACGTAGGTATGTGAGCCCTTAAACCTTCGAACGCGTCATTTATGTTTTGCATCCGTCGCCTTTCACGCATGTTTGCAGCTTGTCGTTGTTGCACAGCTTGTCTTGGACATTTTCCACTTACACCGTTTCGTCTACTGCTACGACTTCGACTTCTACTTCGTCTAAATTATCAATGATTAAATATATTTAATATTTTAACCAAATTCTATAAACTATTTAAATACAATTTTTCGAATTTTTCATTTCATCGCAAACATATATTGCCATATATTATCATTTAATAAAATATTGATCAAAATAAATATAAGGAAAAACTATAAAATACTAACTCTCTTGCATGGTTTTCTTGATCGCTGCTATAAACGCTTTCGTTGTCACTGCTGTTTTCGTCGTATGGATATACGTCGCTACCACTTGTACTTCCGGTACTACCGGAAGGATACGACGGTAATTGGGAAGGAATCGTTGGAATGCTGGCCGTCGTTTGTGTGCCATAATGTGTAGGTAAAGCTGGTATACCAGGATTCCCAAGGAATGTATGAGCCTCGTATAAATATTGACGATTCATTATGTCTAATTCCAAATTGTCCATTGAATACATTTTGTATTATTTTCCTTCTAATTTCTTTATCAAATTAATCGCTTTTTTTCTTTTACTCAAAATCAAAATATACTCTATTATTTTATCGTATAATTAAATAATTTCACATTCTTTATCTTCCTTCTTCTTCATCGCTTCGATATACTTTACTATACATCCCTGATTAAAATAATCTCGTTAAAAAGATGCATAATAGAAAAGATTATATTAGATGCAATGTTTTTCGTTCGTGTTCAAGTACTTGTCGAGGAATTTGTAATCCACTTATTGTACTCATCCTTTATAAATCATCTAGTAAAGGATTTTCCTGCGATACGATAAGCACGACCGCTTCTCGTGTCACGTGTCACAATTGCTCGACGCGTGTCAGGAAATATTTCTAAACACCGACACGTGTCCTTAACATATACAGGACACGCGTCGTTTAAGATTTGTCGAACGATGGATCACTCCAACGCGATTTTCCTATTCTTCCCCACCCCCCCTCCTTTTCACTCCTCTATCCACCGATTTTATACCCCATATCCATCGTTATTTACTGTAACACCTTTCATACGAATTCTAACACTGTCCGATTAATTAAAATAACAAAACGAAAAAAACAAATCAAAAGTTTAATAATCTAAATCACCAACCACGAGACGAAACAAGATCGGTCAAATTTAAATAAATAATATCACAACATTTCTGACGATGAATAATCAATTTTTCTACATTGATTTGCCATTTATTCACAACCAGATTTTTCTAATACGAACATCGATACGTCGAACGATTGATTTTATTTATTTATTTATTAAATATTATTCGGTTAAAATTCGCGAGTGAGAGAATTAAATACGATGACCACTCTCGACTTCCGATCGTAACTGAGAAATCGTGAAAACCGAGAGGAAGGCGGAAGCCATGCTCCCTAGTTTCCCATCTCTCTCTAACTTTGCTGATGTTGGGGTTGAAAGCCCAAGCACGACCCCCATTCGTCGTGAGGCGGCACTGAACGCGGGGGTAGTAGACAGTACATGCCTCTACCCCCCGTTGCCGTTGCTGGGGCAGCGGTGCCGCCTCTTCATCGATCTGATAAGGAGCAACGTAATTCGTGTTTCCATGATATACCTCTATAGAGAGTGGTTATAGATATACTCTATATATTCTCTCTCTCTCTCTTTCTCTCTCATTCTTTCATTTTTTCTTTCTTTCTATATATGCCTAGTTATATACATTAATAGAGAGAATCTACAAAGATACCAGAAAATTTATAAGAACGTTTAAGCAAACCTACATATAACTAAATTAAAAGTGTGTTAACACTTCAGATGTAGGTTAGTAAAGATTTTATATATATATTCAAAAAAAATATTCGTACCATAAGTTGAATGAATCTAGTTGACACGAGTTGTATAATAATTGCGTGTAAATTTTTATCGATACTTTTGAATTTGAGAACAAGTGATATTGACGAACAGTAACGTAATTCGTGTTTCCATCGTACACCCTTTATTGAGTAGTTATAAACCTTGAGTTATAAATCTACAGAAGTTGGAAATATGCATACGAAAACTATTCATTTGTTTGCAATTAAATTTTGGTTAATTGTTTTTCATCTGTCCAATAAAGTTTTCGTAAAAGTATAATCATTTTATAATTCTTTCTGATGTTTTCAATAATTTTTAATAGAACAGAGAAAAGAGTATGTATTAGAAAGAGTGAGTGAGTGAGTGAATACATGAGACGTCTTGTAAACCATCGTTCATTTTCGTTTAAAAATTTTTAATTTCCTTTTTTTTCTTTCCCCCATGGGGGTGAAACAAACAAAATTATCAAATTTTATTATCAAGCTTTTATCTTCGTCAAGATTCGTTAGCAATCTATACGATGATTTATTAAAAATGTATTTATTATCCACATTACGTAGATAATTGGGTAGAGTTTTTGAAATCAGATTGTATTTAGGTACCTGTATTAAACCGCATAATTATAGGTTCCTCGACTTAGGCCAAATGTCGCCGAAATACTTAACTCTCGGCGAACCCTTATGCAATGTTGTTTTCATTGCACGCGTCACGCACGTGCCCTTTTCACTTTTATTACACTCGAATACTTTAGTCCTGATTTCCGTTCTTGCTCTTTTCACTGCTCGACACTTGCCTCGTTTATTTCTTATTTGTATTCTATTTAATTACAGAATATACGAGAAAATCAAAAGATATCTATAATAATACTTTTATTTCTAATACAGAAATAAAATACAAGAAATACAAACCCCAATAGTTTCGTGCAAAGCTCATTAAATTTGGATGATTAAAATGGTTGGAATCCCGATGGCAATGAATCTTCCTTTCCTATGGGAGAACTCGTAGAATGAATTATTATCGTTCCATCTGCGATCTTCTTTCGGAAAAAATCGTGAAAACGTTGAAACGGTTCCCACGGATGCTATTTCTCTCATACCATATATTAAAGTGGATCATCACCGTGAAGATAGATTTTAACATTTTTATTTTATACATATATTTTTATTCCTATTATTAAGTTGATTTTTATATCAACACAATTGTTCTTTTTCATTCAATGCAAAAGGAGGGATTTATTTTTATTTTTATTATTTATTCTAATCTAAGATTATCCAAATTTTGTTATAAATAATTATTATTTAATTCTAACTTTATCAATGTTCGACGAGTGACGTATAGAAGATAGATTTCAAGTATTCGTACCTCCCATCACGTTTTGTCATAATCCCAAATGAAAATACTCGAATGGGACGTGTCCATTGTGTCGAGAAGTTTTTTTTTCATCTTATCTAGATTCAAAGATAAATCGAAAAAGAGAGAGAGGGGAACCAGATTTAAATGCTCGATATTCTCTACCCTAACACACATATCTATAGTTCTTTTAATACGAACCGTACTTTCATCTTGATCTTCTCGTATGTGTATTTTAATCCAACGATCGTGAACAAATGTTTACACGTAAAGAAAAAAATAGAAATTTATTGATGAAATTATTAAATATATTTTTTGTTTAAATATATAAATTATTATATTGAAATTTAAAGAAATCTTGCTTTCCCCTTAACGTTTATATTACAAAACACCCCTTGGAGAGGTTCCTCTTAACGGTGCATCCTCGCATAAGCACAAGTAACACCTGGTTTGCTGTAACACCCTTAAACATCCTGGTACCTATCTCCAGAACACGCCTATGGCCCCTAAGTGTCTATTAATTTATACTCAACGGGAGTGTGAAATCGATTTGTGTTCGCTCTCGATCTTCTCTCCTTCTATTTTAATCTATTTGAACATCCTAGGAGGAGATACAACTCATGATGATCATCGAAATCTTTCAATTTTAATACTAAGCTTACACACCGATAATCATTTATGCATATTATCCTCTCATACTTATATTTTTAATAATTTAATAATCTAATGCAAATGACAATTAATTTGGTATTGATTTAAATAACGAATATGAAACAAATGTTTACATTATAATAAAACAATATTTATTATATATCACATTTGATTATAGAAAACATATTTTCCAATTCTTATTATGTTAATTTCTCAAATAAATTAATATAAATAAATTAATAGAAAAGACATTTCGAGAGAAAAAGAAAGATATTGTTAGATAGAAATATTAATCATTATCAGTGACACCGTAGAATGATCTATTATGTTTCAAACATATTCGTCGAATATACAAAAAAGAAAACACACGTATGGAGAACTTAACCGCTAGAAGGGATACCACAAAACGTTTCTAGGGTTAGGAAAATAGAGAGATAGAAATAAAAAGAGAGAGAGACACACACACACACACACACACATACACAGTGAAAGAGGTAGGGGGGTTTTCGAAGGAGCAAAGCATTGGAGCGTGGAACGTTTTGGGGGTCGTACCCTGTTTGGAAGGGTCTTCGATGAGGACACCATAGGGGGTACCATCCCCTACATACCGGAAACAGTCTTACCGGATATGTGAGTACATATTAGACAGGTGCTTGATACTTTGTTACTTGCTTACGTAAGTCCATGAGTCGCAAGTCGTGAGTCGTCTGATAAGAATCGTCATAACTGTGACAAAATCAATCGATTTTGACATCTATCAGGTTGGCCAATAAGTGATGCCGATATTTCTATATAATATGTTTTATTTTATGAAATAACAAAAATTACGATCAGCGTATGGAAAACTTGTATGCATTTTTTGTTTTATCAGACATTTTACTTTAATTATAATTATATAGAAATATATTATATAAATATATCACAGATAGATTTTTTGGTGAAAATATAATTTTCTTTTATCTTTTATCATCTTTCGAAGATTCTTATCATCGATGATACACGTTCGTTAAGAGGTATTCATGGTTTTCTTACAACATATGCAACTATATGCATAAGCTTATAAAAAAATAAATAAATCATTAATCTTTACAGGAACATATGTAAACGCTATTAACTTCTTTCCAATGGGGAGGAAAATATTATTATAAATTAATATTTATTATTCAAGATATGGAAATAGATGTGATATGTATATATAACTGATATAAACTATAATTTATTATACAAAGTTTTACTATAAACAAAAAATGTTTTATATTAATTTTCAACTAATCAATGGAATATATTTCTCGATTCAAAACTATTACATGGCTAGTGGATTTTACCATTGGTCGACACTTGTGCGTGGAAAAAGTCTGTAAAAATAGTTTATGATTACCGTTTTTGGTTGGTCAAGTGGGCCTCTTCCATGCCACGTCGATTCATTCTCATTTGAGCATTCGATAATATAAATCTCTGTTATCAGAGTTCTGTTCAACATACGATTATAGAATTTTCTAATATTTTATCTTCACAGATATCATTGTAAAATTCTACTAATGAAATACAATGAACAAAGAATACAAAAATACATTTTATGGATATAAGATACCATTTTATCTTGAAATAAACGATATCATTGATTATCAAATTTCATTGTACGATTAAATAATTTATATCTTATATAAATATATATATTTATTTGTATTATTTAATGTAAATAAATATGCATTAAACTAGTAATTTTTCTTTTATATCAAGAATTAATAAAAAAATAAATAAATAATCATAAAATATTGAGAAAGGAAAAAAAAATATCACTCGGGCTCGTCCGGGATTTGAACCCGGGACCTCTCGCACCCTAAGCGAGAATCATACCCCTAGACCAACGAGCCAAGATGACTAAACTAATATTAATTGACAGCTATAATTTCAATATTTTATTATAAACGTTTATTTTGCTTTATTCCAGAACATCAACACTACCTTGTGTTAAATTTAAAGTTAATACTATATTTCTCTTGTAAATATTATATTGTCAAGTAGTGAGATCTATTTGTATTTAATAAATACATATATAATTTTTATTAGTATCCATACTGGACATGATGTGCACGCACCGTAAAAATCACTCTTATCATTTATTCATAACGCGCTAAGAGAAGTATAACTTTAAAAAACTAACAAGCCATCAGTCTCTGTCCGGTAGCGATAGGAAAAGCATTTATGTGGGCGCTCCGCAGTTCTTTCACGAATCTAAATTCCATTCTTGATTATATTAATTGTACAATATCTAATTATTGTGCCGTTTAATAGTAGTGTGTACTTCCCTTATTGTACTCATTATTTTTCACTTAAATTAATAATTAATATCTCAGTTCAACCTAACTAACTAGGAGAACATACCAAATTCAAACCTAGTTTTTGCTTAAAATGGCATGCAACTTATAGACCTTGACTAGTACATCATTGTGTTAAATTATTATACTCCTAATGGTCAATCGTTTTTAAGATATTTGCGATTAAAGTTTAAATAAATAGTTGCTCATGTATATGTACCCGTGTTTTGCTTCACTTAATATAAGCCGTCGGTAGTGAAGCTGGTAAGGGC
>JACGTP010000007.1:4412423-4573283 GCA_023678845.1 Mischocyttarus mexicanus | reverse complement strand
GCCCTTACCAGCTTCACTACCGACGGCTTATATTAAGTGAAGCAAAACACGGGTACATATACATGAGCAACTATTTATTTAAACTTTAATCGCAAATATCTTAAAAACGATTGACCATTAGGAGTATAATAATTTAACACAATGATGTACTAGTCAAGGTCTATAAGTTGCATGCCATTTTAAGCAAAAACTAGGTTTGAATTTGGTATGTTCTCCTAGTAAGTGTAGTCACGTGGTTCAACCAAGGGCCCGGGTCCCCAGTTCAACAGGCGGATAAGATGAGTTCGAAAAGAAAGCTCTCAATCTCCAAATAGATGCTGATACACGAAAGCAAATAAAAGATTTAAAAGAATAAAACAATTCATCAGACTTCAACGAAGATGAGCTGAAACTTGATTGAGGTTCACGGGGGCCCTTTGTTGAACCATGTAGCCACAATTAGCTTGCTTGAATATGGAGCTATTAATTATTAACTTATGTAAATAAAAAGAATACAGAAGTACATACTTTTATTAAACAACACACTAATTAGATATCATACAACTTAATATAATCAGGACTGGAATTTAGATTAGTGGAAGAACAGTGTGTTGATGTTTCTGCTATAAACGAGCCATGTTGACCAGTTGATGAACAATATTAGAAAAGTATTAATAAATTCGTAAGAAAAAATTTGATAGTGAAGTAATAATCATGCGATTCTTTTGAAACGGACAAGCTTATCTCTGTCTGGTGTTGTTGTTGTCGTCGGTGTCGAGAAAATATATAATCTCGTATTACGGTGTTATACGACGCATATGCGGTGACATACTCAGTACAAGATGGCGGAAGAAAAGCAGCAAGATTTTAATAGGAGTGCATTGACGGTCGACGGTGAGCGGGTAATAATACGTTCGTGAATTAATCTAAACGTATGAAATTAATAAAAAGGAAAGTCAGTGTGGTGAATCGTTTTAAAAAAAAAGGAATATATTTATTTCATTGAAAATTTCGATTGGGTTGGGATTGTTCCTATTTTTTGTTCTGTTTCATTTTTTTTTATTCAATGATTTTTTCTTTAGGCTTGGTACACCGGACAACGAGCCGAAAGAGTTCCAATAGGATTGGTCCGCGTAGTTGGGTATAATTGTTTGAGTTTGGACATTTCTTACAATGAATTAACATCTATCAAGGGATTGAAGGATTTTTATAATCTGAAAGAATTGATATTGGATAATAATCAACTTCGTGATCTAAAAACTCTACCGTCTATGCCTTATCTGACTACTTTAAGTCTTAATAATAATAAGGTTAGTTTCACATAGCTTAATGTATATATTTTTAACTATTTAATTTTATTTTATCTCTTGTTTTTATATCATAATTATAGATTTACTTTTATACAATCATTTTAATTTGTTGACCTATAGAATATAGATATGAACATTTTAATAAAACATTAATTTAAATGACAAGGTCTAATTTAAATACGCGCGAGATTAAAAAAATAAAAGCAGAGAGAGATTAAGCGAAAGATATAAATGAACGAGTCGTTTCAATAAATCTATTTATATTTTAATGTAATTATTCAATGAGGATTGAGAGAGAGAGAGAGAGATAAATGAATTTATTCGAATAAATATATTATTTTAATTGAACCACTATTAAAAATGCTATGATTTAAAAATTGCTATGATTTTGTATATAACAATATTGTTATTCAACGCGAGTTACGTTTATAAATCAAGGATATATAACATGATCAAATATGGAATAAGTGTGTATATTCATGCACACGCGAGACACCCATACATAATTTCTTATGTCAGATTATCTTGAAGTTAAAACTTTCGGTCGTTCACTTTATAAACTCACCCGTTATCTCGTGACATTTAGATAAAATTGATTAATTATGAAACTCAAGGATTATATTTACTTTTCATTCAAAACAAAGAATGAGGCTCTTTGTTAAAAATATCTTTCAATTATATATATATATATTTAAGTTTATCTACTTCGATTTGATAATCGAAAGAAAAATAGAACACAATAAAATCATTTAATAAATTTGATATATTTTAATAAAAGTTATTCGAAAGGAGAGAAAGGGAATGAACTTAAATATTTTTTTAAATCATTTTCAAAATTTGCTGTTTATTTTTTCTTTATTTTTTTCAGATAACAGATATAGATAACGCAATAGAAAAAATACGCGAATGTTGTCCAATGATAGTTTACGTGAGTCTTTTAGGAAATCCAGGATGTCCCGATCAATTGACAAATCCATCATTAACAGACGAAAACGATTACGAACGTTACAGACTTTATGCGATTTATGCTTTACCATCTACACTACGGTTTCTCGATTCGCGTGAAGTTACAAGCAAAGAAAGAAACGATGCAGAAAATCGTGGAAGGTATTTAAGAACGGTTAAAGTATTTTCGAATAAATCAAACAGTAATGTCATTAATGTACCACTTCCTAATGAATTTGATGATGCTTGTTTTAATATAAAATATACACCGTTACCAGTTACGAGTCGTAAACCTCAAGAACACCGAGGTACGTTCAATTTATCATCGAATTATATGATCCAATCGTTTAAAAGATCAATTCAAAGATTGATTGATTATAAAACAAATTCCAATCGATCTAAATGATTCTATTAAACGATTTATCATCGTTTGTATCATTTTTTTGTTTATCTGTCATTAATTTATTTATATATACTTATTTTTTTGTTTCTTCTCAATCAAACAAACAGGTGCATTTGGAAAATGCAAGTATCGTTATTCTGGAAAAAATTCTGAAGGTAATAGATTTATCTTCAACAAGGATCTATGAAATGATGATATACAAAATTTGATTGATTGGTTTTGTGTCATCTTTAAAATCGTATATGATTATTTTCTACGATTAATTTTGATGATTTCCATTCAACACTTTTTGTGGATTATTCTAAAAAGGATAATAATGAATAAAAATATTTTATCTAATGATTAAAGAAAGGAAGAAAATGAAAGAAAGAGAGAGAGAGAAAAGACAAATGCAATCGAACAATTTATCGCAAAAACTTCGATCTCATTTTAATAGTATTGGTCCTTAAATGTACACAATATTATGTACTCATTACAACGAGACATTATTATATATACGCAACAAATTCAGTATATCGGACACGATTCGTATACCGAAAAAAGAGACAAAAAGTGTCATGCATATATTTGTTATTTAAATTCCATTATTATTATTATTAATATTATTATTATTATAATTATTATAATTATTACTACTCTTGTTGTTGTTGCTGTTGCAGCTATCTTGGTATTTTATTCTTTTTTTTTATTTTTTATTTGCTTATTTCCAGTTAGTTTTCTTTTTTTTTCTCAAAAGTTATGTATTTTATTATTTTTAATTCAATATATTCGACACGCACATATCAAACTTACTATTTTCCCATTCTCTGCGCACCATACGAATCTCTATATGAAATATATATACTATGTATATATATATATATATATATGTATGTGTCTGTGTGTGTTTGTTTGAGTGTGTTTGTGTATACATATATATATATGGTAAAAGGCAGTTTATAATTTATAATCGATAACCCTGTTGTTTAAAAAATTACACTACACGATGAAACTATGCGTTTTACGCGATTATGGTATCTCTTATAATTCATTATTATTATTATTATTATTATTATTATTATTATTATTATTATTATAGTAATATGTTTAATAATTGATAATACCCCCTCTCTACGAATGTATTACTTTTTTTTCCTTTTAAGTACGAATACATTGACTCAGCCTTTCGATTTGTTTCTGTAATCAAAGATAAATTGAAAAAGAAAAGAAAAGAAAGAAAATATTAATATTAATAATAATGATAATTATTATTATTATTATTATTCTAACGATCGCTACTATGCAGCAAAAATGTTCGTCTTCCATTTCGAAGTATAACAATAATGTCCAAATAAAATAAACTCATTGATGCGAGAACTAGAGTCTCTAACACGTTCTTTTAAGATTAATAATTTCAATATATATATAAATATAACACATCTATATGAATATTATTTATATGTATATATATATATATACCTTTAGTTTTCCATCTAATATTGGAAATCGGTCATATTTAATAATCCTTAAATATACCGTTCCATGTATCCTTGTCCAACCAACGAGGACAGAAAAAATAAAACAAATAATATTTTCTATCCTTTCGTATTTCGTTTGTATTGTACACTCTGGAAGCATCTTTCTTTTCAAAAGAAAGCTAAGTGTTGGCGTATACGATATTACTTTAATGAAGTTCTGTGTTTCAAACGGCGAGAGTTTTAATCATTAATTCATCTCTTTTTTTGGCACTCTCGTTTTAATCATTTTTATTAAAAAAAAAGAAAGAAATAATAATGATAATCAAAAGAAAACAAATAACAAAAAGCAACGCAAAATAAATATTCTTCTTCCTCAAAAGACGTTTCGTTTAAAAAAAAATTAGAATTATTCTATCGTCCGTTTGAAACACGGAAAACAGCGTGTTATTTCAATCGACTTAATCTAACGGTCCATTTTATTTAAAATGTCATTTGCTTATTTTCTTTTTTCTTTTTTTCTTTCTTCTTTTATCGAACCGAATGTTCGTAGTTTCAAATTTATTATTTCATATCGTTCGATAGTTTATTTTTTATTTTCGTTCATTTTTTTTTCATGATCGAGACGATCGAGATTAAAGGAACCCATGAAAAGAAAATAGCGCTTATTATTTTAATACTATACACGATGTATATTAATTGATCTTCTTGTTTCTTTGTTTTTTTTTTTATTTAAATTTCATAAACGTCTGGAAAAGTAATACGAATGTAGTATATAAGGGTTTAGAAAATAGATCGAAGTGTATATATATATATACATGTACATATATGTATATGTATATAATATTAATCACCCAAAAATAATCGATCTCGTTTAAATATACATTCAAATTGTATAGAATTTAATTGGTATTATACGTAATATTACAAATTTTCCCCGTGTGATCTTAAAAAAGGAATTATTTCTTTCATTTTTTCTAATCCTTCCGTTCTATCTTTTATTTTTTTCCCCTCTTCCATTTCTTTTTATTTCATTTTCATTTTTCTTTTTATTTTTTTGTTTCATTCTCCCGAAAGGCACTGATTATCATTTATCATCGAAGAACGAGAGGACCTCATCTCGCCTAATTCTATTTACATCGATTAACTAAAATTCAATATTTATGTAATATATATATATATATGTATATTCGTGGAAGTTAATCATAGTCGAGCTTAGAATTAGCTCGAACGATTAATAATCGAAGTTTCTTAAATAATATAACTTCGATCATTATATAATTCATAGATAATAAATGATCTTTAAGAACCATTAGTTTTTCCATGATTGTGTAGATTTGGCCTCAAGGTTACTGCACCTTCTACCCAGAAATTAGGCCTTTCTAACATACTTTGCCATAATGATAATTCACGGCCCGTTGCGTCCATCCAATCAACCGGTTTTCCATAATGTTTTCCTATAAATGGAAAATACAACATTTAATTAGATTTGATGTAATTAACTTTATATATATATATAATGATTAATACGATATATGAAATGTAAAGATAATATAATCAAACGTACCGGTACCAAGATTGAAACGAACTCCGCCTAAGAATTCATTACTTGCTATACGATCATGATCCCATACCGTTAATTCGAGTCCTCGCTCGGCTAATTCTTGCAAACTAACGTCTTTGTAAATGAAAGTATGACCCCAAACAGGAGAACCACCTGATCGACGAACTACGCCAGTTTTTTGTTTACCTGATCTACCTTTGTCTGGTAGCAAGTAACTATTAATCAAAATATTTGTATTAGATATTTATAAGATACGTATATTATGAAAATTCTTAGATTTATTTTGCTTTCCCAGAAAGTTCGTAACAATTTTCATGAATATATAATATAAAAGTATATTATATAATATAAAAGTATATTATATATAAATGTGTTAAATAAAATATTTAATACTATATATATATATATGTCTTCTACCAAGAATTGAATATTTAAAACTAACATAAGATCGATTTTGATTGATATTTTCATTAGTATTTATAAACACGTCTATCAAATTCAATATTCAATGCTATAGAATCCAATAATCTTTTATATTTACAAGGAGAAGACCGTGTATGTTCCAAGTATATTGGAAAATAACAATTATTTAATTTGGGAAAGTAGTAAAATGAATAATTAAAAATTAAATAACACATAATAAAAAATGAGTAATGAGAAAACGCTAACCCTGACGCAACCCTGACGCAACCCTGACGCAACCCATACTTAACCTTGACTAAACCATGAATAAGTTACATCAAACTCCGCCCTGAACCTTGGGCTATAAGCCCATAACTTTGTTTTGAATCTAGCTTAAGTTTTCGCTGAGAAAACGCTGACGCAACCTTTTGAAATTTATCACTGAAAAAAACGTTAACTATTTTTTGCAGTATCTTGACGCAACCCATACCAAACTTTGACTTAACCATGACTAAGTCATACCAAAATCTTCTTTGAACCTTGGGCTATCTGCCTATAACTTTGTTTTGAATCTAGCTTGAAATTTCGCTGAGAAAACGCTGACGCAACCTTTTGAAATTTTTCACTGAAGAGAACTGTAACTATTTTTTACCTTATTTTGACGGAACTTATATTTACGTTGACTAAACCATAAATAAATTATATCAAAATCTTCTCTGAACCTTGGGCTATTTGCCAATAGCTTTGGTTTAAATCTATCTTAAGTTTTCGCAGAGAAAACGCAAACGCAACTTTTTGAAATTTTTGACTGAAGAGAACTGTAACTATTTTTTACCTTATTTTGTCGGAACTTATATTTACGTTGACTAAACCATAAATAAATTATATCAAAATCGTCTCTGAACCTTGGGCTATTTGCCAATAGCTTTGGTTTAAATCTATCTTAAGTTTTCGCAGAGAAAACGCAAACGCAACTTTTTGAAATTTTCGACTGGAAAGAACTGTAACTATTTTTTACCCTACTTTGACGGAACCTATATTTACGTTGACTTAACCATGAGTAAATTATATCAAAATCTTCTCTGAACCTTGGGCTATTTGCCAATAGCTTTGGTTTAAATCTATCTTAAGTTTTCGCAGAGAAAACACAAACGCAACCTTTTGAAATTTTTGACTGAAGAGAACTGTAACTATTTTTTTCCTTATTTTGACGGAACTTATATTTACGTTGACTAAACCATAAATAAATTATATCAAAATCTTCTCTAAATCTTGGTCTATCTGCCTATAACCCATTTTTGAAACTAGCTTAAGTTTTCGCTGAGAAAACGCTGACGCAATCTTTTGAAATTTTTCACTGAAAAGAATTTTAACTGTTCTTTACTTTATCCTGACGCATCCCTTTTTTTTTTTTTTTACGCTAGGAGGAAAAACCTTCATAGGCACCCCAAGCCCGTCTTTCTTGGGGTAGTGTCGGATGCAGTCCAAATGGGATTCTGCCCTTATAAGGGCAGTCCCGAGTGAGTTATATAGATAGCCTTGTAGTACTAATCAACATTTACAAGTGTGCAAAGTTTCAAAGGGAAACTCGATGTACACTTGAGGTCTTCTCCTTGTTAGATTAATTTCTTTTTACTTCTAAATATATATTACAGTATCCAACATTTCTTATTGATTTATGTTTTTTTTTTGTATCACTTCAAAGATAATTTTAGAACTATTTACAAATCGTTCTAAATTAATTAATTTTCGAATTAAAATAAAGAAGAATATAAATAAATAATATACCTTTTGCAAAACGGATCGCAAGTTCCAGAATTCTTTGCTCTAGTTTGTAAATTTCTAGCCTCCTTAACAAGAACGTGCAATGCACCACGACTCCAATTTTTCCTTGACTTGGAAGCACCCTTGTGATCGGAGCCCAACTCACGTTCCTGTTGTTGTGCGGGATCAGGTGGTACGAATTTCAAGCCAACGATTACTTCACCTTTGTAAGCGATTGGATCGTCGAATGGTTCTGTCTACAGATAATAATAACCGTTTTAAATAACGGTTCATATATTTTTTCGTTCTATTTTAATTTTC
This sequence comes from Mischocyttarus mexicanus, assembly GCA_023678845.1. Taxonomy (NCBI): domain Eukaryota; kingdom Metazoa; phylum Arthropoda; class Insecta; order Hymenoptera; family Vespidae; genus Mischocyttarus; species Mischocyttarus mexicanus. The sequence continues at coordinate 4,565,141 of JACGTP010000007.1, read as the reverse complement.
TTTTATTTATTTTTTACTCCGGAATTAACGAACATCACACAAACCCACCCACCCACGTTCACACAGAGAGAGAGAGATCATCGAAAACAAAAGGGGGGGAACGATCGATATTTCCTTTGATTTCAATCTTTAATATTCAAGCTTGAAGATTATTTTTCGGATAAATAGATAATATATAATAAGATGAAAAATAAAAGAATATTCTTAAGCAATAGGGTACAATGTAATATTACTTTAAGGGCTCTTAGAGAATAATGTTTTAAGCGTATAATAATAACGGTGCAATTTTAATCGTAGTAGTAGTAGTACACAGTGGAAAAAATCATCGTCATGCTCGAGATAATGTTCGCATTATAATTGCATACACACAACGTGCAAACGCGGTGTTTCGCTAAGAGAGAACTAATGTATTTAAAAGAGAAAAAGAAAAGATGAATAATTTATGCATAATTTATATACGTGTGTCCGGTAATTATAATAGTTGTACTAACAGTAAGTCAAAAATTAAGGAACATTTATTTAATGATTTATTTTACAATATATATTAAAATTATTTATGTTGTAAAATAAATCATAAAACAAATTATTTGAATTTTTAGTTCACCCCATAATACGTTTAACATAATTATAACCATCACGTATGGTTGTATGAAGTAATATTAGATATATATATATAACTGTTTTTGATTCGAAAAATAATGTTCAAGTTAAAATATACACACATGTATCTACTTAAAAAATGTGTGAAATATAAACGTATATCGTATTTATGAATATTTCAAACACGTCGAATAATATTCACTTACTGTAATACGCGATTAGGCGTTTATAATCGTTGAATAGAGTTTAGACCATAGTAAACTGCTTGAAAAAAATATTAAACGTAATGGAGATAGAATATAAATATGATAGATAAATAAACTTACTCTTTCCTGAAGGGGATACCATCTTGGTGTAGGATCGTCGAAAATTTTATTCTCCAATGGCATTCGTACTTCTCCAAGGAAATCATTACGTCCAAACATGTCGGAGTGCCATACTGTCAGCCATAATGTCCTTGTCTCCAAACCGCTCAGGCTCATGTGAAACTGAAACGTCGTTGTGGGGAACCATCGAAAATCTAATTCTCATGCAGGACACGATACATCTAACACGAGCAAATATCGATTCGAAATTCAATTCGAAATCGATAGATATGAATTTTTGTTTTCTCACCTTTAATGTTTCGTTAAATTCAGGATTCAACGTGTGCTTCTTCACCTTAGTTTTACGTTTACCGCTTTTCGATTTATCCGGCAGGAGATAGACCTTTACGTATCTGTTGGAGAAATCATTAAAATGTGACTTAAAAATTGTTGACAAATTATTTCATTTCAATTCTTGAACTTGATCGTTTCGTTTGTTTTATTTAATCTTTTAATTGGCTTGTGGTAATTTTTTATTTTGTGTTTTATAAGACTTACGGATCTGATCGTTTTCGTTTGACATCGACTGGAGCGAGATTCTTGCATTTGGTAACGTGCACCTCAAACGTTAAATGTTTGTAATCGTATTGCAATGCAAATTCTACTTCACCGGTAACAACTACGGATCTACAGCATCTGCCTTCACCGGCACCACTGTAAACCGATGCCATTGAATCCGATCGTGCCTAAAAAATCAATCATATATATCAATAATATATCGATAAAATGAAAAAGATACGAATACTTGAAAGAATTTAATCAAATTCTAATAAATTCCAATGGGTATTTAAAATATCAATCATCTCAATGTAACGTTCCAATTAAAATATATTTAATATTCATAAAATGGTAACCAACATATGCGAACGCTTAAAAAAATTGATTTAAAATTATATGAAATTCAGATATATGCTTGAAAGATCGATCGAGCCAATAATATATTAACCTAAAAGAAAAATTCATAATAATTTTTTTTTATAATATCCATATTAAGAATAAAAAAAATAAATATGACAAAGGTGCGAATACTTGAAAGGATTTTTATTTTTAAGTTCCTTGTTCGTTAGTTAGCTACGCAAATCGGTGCGGGATTGAACTTTCACTCGCAATCGTATTCGAGTTTTAAAGGCGTGGAAGAGACGCATACAGGATGACGTGTACTTACTCCAAGGCTGGATAAAGAGGCACGAGTCGCGAGATGTCCAGAATGCAATCCAGGATCCATATCGTCCATATCCATGACCGTGTGACTAGAAGCAGCACGCGAACCTGCACCGATGATTGGCGTACTGCACGCCTCTGATAAACTACTTCCATCGTCTGGAAAAATATCATATAAATATATATAAATATATATATGTATGTATGTATGTATATTATAACGTTCTGTTATCTCTTTTATCTTATTCATACAGCCGAAACAGTTTTGAACCCACATTAAAATTATTTATACCGTTCTTGTAAAAATACGCGTAAGTGAAATTTTTATTATAAATACTTAAGGCATGTAAAAAAATCGTTTATAAAAATAGAAAGAAAGGAAGAGATAACGAGTAACTTAAAAAAAAAGGCAGAGAGAGGATAAAGAAAGTCGCTATGGAAAAAAACAGAATAGAAAATTTTGATTGAGTGAAAAGTAATTAGTAATAGTAATTTTTATCAAGTCAGTATTTAAAATTTAATAATTACTATGTTTAATAGAATATCTTAACGAAGTATTGACAAGATAATATTACACAATTAGCGTTTAATTATTTTTAATATTATTTATATAGTACTGTTTTATCTAATAATATATTTTATTATTAATAATCGATACAAATACTGATGAAATAAAGATCAAAGTATTAAAATAATAATACTACTAGGTTGTCAAGTATGAAATAGAGCAAAAAATGCACACAATTGAATTCGATTTTTCTTCATTTCATACTTGACAACCTAATAATTGGTAAACACTAACTCGATTGTATTTCCTCGATTAGAATTGTTATATCCATCGTATTGTTAACTTCATTAATATTATCATCCGAAAGAAACGTAACATTCTTTTTATCCTTTTTCAATAAAACCGGTGAATCAATTAATATAGGTTCTGTATCGGAATTCGATGATCGATTATTCATTGATAATTCTCTTTTCTTTTCACGATAAATAATGTTATCCTCGATAGTTAGATTCTGAGTGCTATAAAATACTTTAGAATCTTTCGATTGATGATCGTTAAGGTAAAGAAAGTTTCTTCTTCTACGAGTTTTCTCATTAGTTTCGAAATCGTTCCACTCTTCTATTTCATCCTCGTTTTTTAGCTTTCGAGGAGACGTTGTCGTAGTCAAAGAACGAGAAGAAATTTGTTTTTTCTTTGATAAAGGTGTAGAGGAAGAGGAAGAAGATGAGGAAGTTAAAAAATATATTGGAATACAACAGGGAGAACACCATTTCAAAAAAAGACTTTTATCTTCTCCGACGTTATCCCAAGTGGTACACTTTTGCGTTTTAAAAGTTGAGTAACGAGAATCTTTAAACATTTTTCAAAATTTTAACTTCTTCCTACTTTTTCTTTAAAACGTTTTCCCCCAAATCAAGGTCAGGATAAAAATTCGACAAATTATTCTTACTAAACTTTAATTGAATATCGTTTGTTTTTAACTTCTTCGAAATCTTGACGAATTGTTTTTTATTAATTAATTTTTTAATCAAAATAAAATCTATCTATCTTAACGATTATCTACGAGTAAGTAAACCTTAGGAAATTTTTTTATATTTTAATCCCTTAAAATTGTAAATTATAAAACGTTCCCACGATCATTTCAAATCTAACCAACGATATAATTCTAGCAAAAAAGAAAAAGAAAAAAGAATTACGCTGGTATGAAATAGAAAGAACACCACTTTAAAAAACCGTAGCTCGTTATTTGTCCAACACTTTAAAAGAATAACTTTTCTCCTCTTTCAAAGTTGAATAACGAGAAGAGAACCCTTGAACATAATTCTCCTCGAGTTTTCTCAACTTCTTTCAACTTTTTTATTACTCAACTTTCTTCTTAGTAAATATTTACTAAAAAAAATGTATACATCTCTCTTTGAATAAAAGAGAGATCTACAAATTAACACTTTGAATTTTCGAAAATTCGTTTCCACTTTTTAAAGATCGTAGATTTGAATGATCTCACACGCTCGTAGTAATTTTCAAATCTAAACGAGGATAATATATAATTTAAGTAAACAAAACGTATTATAATTGCACAGAAGAAGGGAGCATACACACGCGTAAGAGTTATGATCAAAGCTAAAGAACAAACTGTTAGTGGTACTAACGAGCTCGTTTGTCCAATAGTTCACTTCTTATAATCTCCCAGACGGAACGAGAGCAACACTGATAAAACTGATTTTTCGTTTCCTGCCTTTTCGTTTCCATGAACAATCATTTAACTTCCGTGTTCAAGGCCATGAAAAACGATAATAATTATTCAAAGGTTTTATATTTCTAATTTTACCAATTCAACAAATATTAATAATATTGTAATAAAGTACATGAAAAAGGTGTGGTTATAAATCATTGAATAATATACTTAAGTTATAGGAATGTACATCGTTAACAAACCGGTATTCTCAATTTCTATAGAAATTGATTAATATATCTAGTAGATAGAAAGTAAAAAGGATGTATGGTTGATGATATTCTTAGAAATAATAAAATTTGTACAAATTGTTAAGTTCAAGTACGAGCTTCGATAATTCTGGGGAAAAACAAAAAAGAAAGAAAATGTATAATCGATTTAAACTTTTTATAACATTAAAGGACACATTATAGCTTATTTAATAATCATCCCGAATAACGGAAGATAGAGGGGAATAATATGTAAGAAATTTCTTTTTAATGTTTATAATCTTGGGTATGGAGAAGCAGATACGATACTGCAATGTCTACTAACGTTGTGTGTTTGAAAGAAAATCCGTGTCAAGGTAAACTCTCAACGCGCATCTAGCTGGCTAATACTTTCGGTGAGAAAGTTGCCTTTCGTAATTTACATAAAGACGACAGGATTCACGATAATTACTTATTATGTATTAATATTAATTACTTTCAATTCTATGCATCGTGGGTGTGCATATTGATTAAGTCGTTCATCTCTCTGTTATAATATATGATACAAATATATTAACTCTTGTAAATTAGAATCGTCAAATAGAGAAAGTGAATATACGTGTGTTTATGGAAATTAATTTTTTTTCTTATTTGTTTATCAAGAAAAGAAAATTATTCACGTGTCTATTGTTTAACGATAATTGGAATAATTGGATTGGACAATAATTAATGTTGGAAATTTTTTTAATTGTTCACAATTTAAATTAAAACTACATTACTATTTTGTCTAGAATTCTTTTCAATCAAATATATAAATAGTATTATATAGTATTATAATTATAAATAGTATTATATATGTCTAGTTTGTTTATAAAAATATTTTGATATTATTTATTTCAATGTAAAATACTATAATATATGTTTATATTGAAAATTTCTACAATTTAATGTTATATATGTATATAAAGAAATATTTGAAAAATAGCTAGATGGTAAAATAAAATATTTGAAAAATTCCGGCAAATCGTTCTAGTTGAATTCTAGTGCACTCGAAGTATAAGAGCGCAGGACTTATAAGTATATACGTATCCATGTGAAACATGATGCATCTACTTATGCACGCACGAAAATACCTCTCTGTACATATATACATATATAGATATTTATATATATGTACATGTATAGGGTAACAAGTTCTATATGGCGAAAGTTTCACAAAGTTTCGCTTAATTGGCGATCGAGCATCATTTTCCACTACTTGAAATTAACACGAGAGAAATTCTGAAACGTTAAGTTGTTCGAGTATTCTACAACAACGTTCTCTCTTCTTGCGAGGACATTTTTGATCAAATGAACAAACCAACTACCAACCAACGAACGAACGAATGAAAGAACAAACGAACGAAAAAGATAGTTCTTCCGTTTTTATTATTTTTTTTTTTCTTCAATTAATTAACCGCTTAATGTCTCACGTTAATTAACCTTTCCCTCTTGCGATAGATCGTCGTGTGTGTACGATTATCGTTGGATAATTAAATAACTCGCTTTCGAAGCTCTTCTATCTCACTTGGAAGACATCTAGAAAAATGGTAACACCGTAGTAAGGTTTCACTTTTACTGTTTGTTAGAAAAAGTACACTTTTTTGGAAATAAAAGTAAAATTTTATGGAAATAAATTAAAAAATTAGTAGATCGAGAATTGAAAAATTCATTTTATGATCTGTAAATTAAATGAAATTAATTTCTAAACGTTTCTATATTATTGAAATTTATTTTTCGATATTTTCAATGAATTATTTCATTACGAATTACTTTAAAGAGATCGTTAAATAAAAATATAAAAATATATAAGTATATTGGGTTGGTGGATAGAAAATAATATAAAGAAAATGTATGAAGTCAATAAGGATTCAGAAGAGAGTACAAAGCATAGAAAAAAAAATATACGTGCATGCAAGGTATTATTAACGATACTGTACCACGGCCCTACGTACAACAAATACATACGATATATAACGTGAGCACTGCTACATGGAATAGTATATAATATACCTGTTACGATTCTGTTCAAAACGCCTGACGTCTGGTATTGCGCACGAGAAATTGCGCTACGCGCAATGTTCCTTCGAAGTTACGACACGCTTTTAAATTCAATACCGCATCTAAAGCGGTATCGAAGACCGCTCGTAACGGATGTTTCTTACTTACTTCCTTCCTTCCTTCATTTCAAACAATTATCCTTTTATTCTTTTCTTTATTCTTTATTTTTTATTTTTTTATTCATACAGGCAAAATTATTTCCCATCTTACAAGTAGGAAAATAATTTTGATAATTAATTAGTTATAGATATTCTAATTTAACTTTCTATTTAGTATGGCTACTTTGAATATTAATAAGTATTTTTTCTTTTCAACAAAATTTTATTAAAATACAATTTCTAAATTCGAAAGTTCATATTTTCATATAATATTTTACTAATAGTATATTTGTCGAATATTATATTATTAATATGGTTATAAGTATTTAGATTATAGCAAGGATACTTGTATGATTATACTAATTGATTATATGCATTATAATACTTTTATAAACATCACCAAAAAATTGTGTATTTAAATATTAAATACTTGTCAATTTACATATATGTAAAATTATTATTAGAAAGTTTTTTAATATAACTCATACTAGATAGAACATGATCAGTGCACTTTAATATTTTTTTATACTTGTACTAAAGTATATAATTATACTAGTGGGAATAATTTATATATATATATATATATATATATTTTTTTAGAAACCATATAAAATTGAATTATATAGGATTAAGTATATTTCTATTTGCATATGTAAAATATGCTATATCCATTAAAATTTTGTTTGCAAATCATTTAATGACTTGCCTATATCGATTTTTAATTTCTAATATTCGGATTGAAGATCTACAATCGAATAGATGTATATTAAGGAAAAATTGTTGAAGACATTTACCGAACAAGAAGTTATTCAGGTAACCCGGTTAAACTTGGAGGAATGATGAATACACAACTCGTATACAGAAGGTGTTTTTAGGTATGGCAACGGCGTATTAGGGTATTTAAGTTTCTCTTCCTCATGACGAAACGAGCGCGAGAAATAATCTAAGAACGTGTCATGTCGTATGAACCTCAAAACGGATACCATTTATTTTTCTTTAAATCTCTTCTCCTTATACCATTCCTCTTTCTTACTCCCATCTTTAACAAATTAAAGTGAAATTCTCATTATGTTCCATTGTCACAATGTCGTCCCAAAGAACTATCAGAGCAGAGAAAAATACAAGGTGTATAGAAAGAAATTAGTATTTTTTTTTCTTTCTTTTCTATAAAATGACGATAACTTTGTTACGCTTTTAAATTTTTCATTATTTTATTTTTTTAATTATCACTTTTGAAATTTGTTTTCTTTGTACCCGTTCGCCTTGTAATTTTAATTGAAATACTTTTCGTATCGATAAAGTTACCGAGTTTTTGATAATTAGGTTCATTTAGTTAGGAGATTTTATTTTTTTAAGACTAATGTAGATTTATTTCTATCGGATATATATTTGGTTATTTATTATTTATTATATTATACGAGCCCATCCTCAAATAGTTGGCCTATCCTATATAAAATTGCTTAGATTTAAACGTTTCCTGCCTTACGTTATTATAGGAGAGGTATTATTCGAAGATAATAAAAGTAGACGGAGCACTAACGCGAGAAATAATGGAATCCAATCCTACAATTATGAATGGAACATCGAACGAGATGATGGATAAGATTGTGATTATTTTCAACATAAATTGTTGGCTCTATATGATGATCAAAAATAAAACGAACTTGATCTATTGGAAATGATATAATTAAAATGATATAATTACAATTAATTCAATTTTCATCAATCATTGATTCAAACCGAAACAAAAAAATATAAAAATAATTCACATATATCAAACTCCAAATGTCAAAATATTTATGAAAGAAAAATATGTGACTCGTGTCTCAGACCATTTTTAAAATAACCAACTTGGAATATAAAATATTGATAACATATGAGTCATATTTTCCCATCACTTGTTCGTCATAAATTTTGTATGGGGGTTCTACGAGTTACGTCAGTTTTCTCAGTTATTGATCTGTCGAAGCAGCGACCACCGACGGGAGTGGCAAGATAATTTCATCGGTACAGAGAAAGAGAGAGAAAGAGAAAGAGACAGAGAGAAAGGCCATGTGTAAATTAAATTATTATACGTATTACTAGTTAAAACGTCCCCTGGTTGTATTTTAACACGCAAAACTCTTTATTACTTTAATACGTAGATGAAATAGGAGAAGAAGAGAAGATAAAGAAGAAAAAAAAAATGTTTGATTAATTAGACAACTCTACGAGAGATTAATTTTGCGACGGAGACATAAAACAGAGAAAGAAAAAAAAAACATGATGGAATATAAAAAAAGAGTAACCAAGGTCGGTATCGGTAAAAAGTTGCCATTTAATTCGAAACCAGTTTTCGTTTACTATCAAATTAAAGATTGTTGAGAGTATTCCAATATCGCACAGATTATCGATTTCCTCTTTAAACGATTACATCTCTCTCTTTCTCTCTCTCTCTTTTATTTTTTTATTTATTTATTTGGAAAACACTCAAAGAGTTGAGACATCGATATGTCGAGATATTATACGATTATCGTTAAATCGTTAAGTAAAACGCGCGTATGTACAATTTTATTATACGTGTGTATGTTTATGTGTGTGTTTTTATATATGTGCATGCTGCAATTCTCCGATCGCTCCGATTGGTACAAGATTAGAAAGAGATAAACAAAGATAGAAAGAGATCGAGATGCTGTGATACGCTTTCTTTTTCTCTGCTACATTCTCTTTGCTTCATATTTATTGAATCAGTGGTTTTAAACACTTTTGATATATTTTATAAATAAATGATATTTATTAAAAAAAACCTATTAGTATGCAGTATAAATATTAAATATTAAAGAAATACGAATTTAATAATGCAGATATCTCTCGTGGATAAATCACGTGCGAAAATATGAAAAGCGTTCAGAAAAGTCGAACAGTACGCATACGCAGGCCACGACCTCACGTCGGATTATCGATTGTCGTTAGGTCGCTGGACGGGAGAGGGAAAAGACAAAGATAGAAAAGAACGAGAGAGAGAGAGATAGAGAGAAAGTTGATACGGATGCAACGCGTGCTACACCTGTTACGTTCAAACGGCAAACTTTGCTAACTTGGCATATACATTCATATACCTTTTTTTTTCCTCTCTGTTTTTGTCGAATGACATTGTTTTTTATCGTCTTTTAACTAAATATGCATTTACTAAAAAGAGGAGGAAAAAAACGTCGCAATATCGATATCTGTATTATAATATAATTGTTTAAAAAGTAAAACAGATAAGGGGTAATAAATATACCTACTTTAAAAACGTTTTCTACGAAATCGTTTATGTATTTACTTAGAGTCAACGGGGAATGAGTTTTTCGAAGTAATGCAATATTTTGTTAGACTAAAAAAAAAATGTACCAATGGTTGGGACTTACCGGGTGTAAGGGAGATAGCCTGTTGCCTTCTCGATCTAGAATTGTCCCGTTTGGCAGCAACTGAACTTTGCGAGCCTGAGACCTGTAGACCCGGTGCACTGACCGCTCGTTTAGGACCACCAATGGCTCCCGTTACGTTACTGTTCCTGGCAAATCCGGGCGGTCGATATCTAGCCGATTTCACGCCACTATGTTGCGGCAGAAAATGATAAACGCTATGCGCTTTGTGCATTTGCGATGAGGTCGTTGATGTTGTCGTAAGACCAGTAGTTGTGGTAGAAGCTGGTAAACGCGGTAAAGAGTTTGTAGCTGCGCTTAAAGCCGATTGCATGCCACGAGGTAAAGTAGTGGCACGAGATTCACCGCCGTATTCTAGTTCATCCTCGGTATCATCCTCGTCACCTGCCGATGCACCTAATTTTATATATTTTCTCAATAGAAACAAAATGTGTCTTACAAGAATTTAAATAAATGATTAGAAATTTGGATGAAATTTCTTTAAAAAAACGCCGGTTACTGGGTGAAATAGAATTTACAAAAGCGATTAATTCCTTACCGGATTCTCCTCTAGTGTTAGCATCAGGAACAGAAGATCTTCTCCTATTACTCCAAATCCTTTCTTCGATAGATCCTCCACCTCCTATACCGCCGCCCCCACCGCTACCACCACCAATAGAACCGCAACTTCTAACTCTATCCAATTGTTCTCTCGACAAGCTCCTTGGATTAAACAACAAATCACCAGCACTTCGTCTTTTAGCTGCCATTGCCAAAGCACTAGCACTAGCACTAGCCCCAACTCCGCTAACATCTCCGCTGCAAGCCAGTAAACTTAATTTTGTTCTAGAATCAGCAGCCATTAATGCAGATTCGAAACTACCACGCCACGAGAATCTTTCGTAATCGCTGGCTTCCCTTTCCTCTCCCTCCTGACCGGTCGACGGACTCGGATGATTATTGATCAATAATAAAGGATCGTGAGATTTGGATCTTGGTAATTGCAAATGTGTCGAGGAAGTGGCGTTAGTTGAATCAGAGGTAGAGTCATCGTCTTCCGTAGTTGAAGCTGACGATGGTGTTCGATGATGTTGAGAATATCTTCTCCACGTTGTTGTTGAATGATGCTGAACAGCTGGACCACCTTCGGATACTTCATGCATCAATGCTACTAATCTGCTACCTATGTGATGCATCACCTTTGCGATCAAAGGTGGACTGCTGTGCGGTGTCGAATTTGTATCGGAACTAACACCGTCACCTGCCATTTTTGTAAAACTCTGTACCAATTTTTGATAAACGAATGCCGTGTCCCTGCCAAGGCAAGGCGCTGCCTGAATCGTAGAACTACTCTTATTGTCATCTTTAGTTTCTTTCTCGTTCAAAATATTGTCACCGGCAGTAGTATCGAATTTGCTAATAATCTGCTGACAACTTTGAGAAATTTGTTCTTGCAATGCTGAACGACGACCTCCCGCAGCTCCTTCCAAATCTGAACTTGTATAATCCGAACTGTCGTAAGAATCTGACCACGTATCTTCAGAACTAAGATACTCGACGATCTCTCGAACTTGTTCATCTCGTATCCCGGGTACGGTTTTCATTAATCTGGTTAACTCGTTCTCAAAGTATACCAATTGTGGTGGTTTCGTACGATTTTGGGGACACATTCTTGCCTTAGAGGAATATCCAGGTAAACGTGGACTCGGTGCCGGCGAGGCACCGCTTGAATTAGTGTTGGCTGCATTCTGACCTTGACCGTTCGAATTGGCAACCATCGTTTTGAAAAATTGTCGCATCTTTGACATCATCAGATTCGTTTCCTCGTCGCTCGACCAATTGTTGAAGCTATCTTTTCGCGATAGCGATGCATTTGGCAAATGCGGCATACTAGCGTGATTAATCGGATGATCGATCTTTATCGAATTATTTTTTTCGTTACCAACAGCGGTTTCGTTCGTAATAGTTTCATCTGTAGTTCTAACACTCGCGTTACTATCTTTCCTCGTACGATCTTTTCCTGTTTCTTGATTAGCTTCGGAATTAACTTGAACGTCATCGGGTATCTTTTGATGTTGCAAAAGATCGTCGCAACTACCTACGAATCCGGAATCTCTCGATTGTTGTTTAGATCTTTGATTATATGCAATTGAATCGGCTGAAACTGAGAGAAGGTTTCTCGTTGAATCAACAACTTGTGGAGATGGTGTCGTAGATGCGTTAGCGATGACCGATGGGGACGAAGAAGAAGACAATGCATATTCTGGTTGAGGAGTTTTAGCTCTTTCAGAATCTTCTGAATTAGCAGCTTCCGTATCATCCTCTACTACTACTTCACCAACCAATACCATTTCTCTGTTCGGTTCAGGAGTTTTGTTTCTATCGTCTGGTACTCGAGGACTTTGGGTACCCAAATTTCTAGGCTTTTTCTTTTTCCTTTTGACCGTATCAAATTGGCCATCTGTACCAAAAGCAGCAGTTTGTCCATCCTCTGCACCATCGGTTTCGGTCGAAGATCCTTCCGATTGAGTTTCCTGTAAATCTTGATTTAGACTTAGATCTTGTAAGGAATTTTGCGAGCTTAAATTTTGCGAACTTTGCGTCAAGGCCAATAAATTGTCAAGAGAAGAACTATGCGATCGACCGGTACCTCTAGCACGAACCAGACGTTTTCTACGTTGAGCTTCTGGACTTGGTCTTCCTTCGGAATCGCTGCCAACCGATCCATCAGAGTCACGTCTATCTTGATCAAAACCAAGAAACTCCGATAAAAAGTATTTTTCTAATCTCGAAGAATTGAGAAATCCTTCGCTGGAATTCAATCGTTCTTGACTTTGACAGCTAGTGGTAGTACTGGTATTGGAAGGTGTGCTAGTAGGTTCGTCCTGTCCAAGAGATTCCAGACCTTCCGAATAAATCGATGAAGTTTCCGATAGGCTATCGACCTCACGAGATCCCATGCTAGAATTGTTTCCATCACCACCGAGTCCAAAGAAAAAATACTTTTCTAATTCCGAGGCAGATGGTGGCCGTTGTTTTTTCGATGGACTACCTGTAGCCAAACTAGGTTCGGCTTCGCTCTCCTCGCAAGATTCCTCGACAATAGTATGAAGAGTAAAGTCGATAGCTTGCCTGTGATATCCCCGAAGTTCTTCCTCTCGATCTCCAAGATTATTAGCTTCATCCTCAGAACTCTCTTCGGTTGCTGTAGTAGCTTCAGGTTCATCCTCGTCGTGAGATACTTCTTCAACCCAGGAATCATCGTCAGCGAGTCCTTCTTCGAGTATAACAACCCCACCACCTGCTGAGTTATCGTCGCTCGATTGCGAAGACGCACGTGCTCGTAATCCTTCACGATGATCATTGTTACTCTGTCGATCCTTCAGTTGAGAATCTTCGTTGCTGTTACCTTCCAAACGATTATTTATTTTACTAGCATTCTTAACCGAAACGTCATCGCTCTCGCTGGCACTACCCACGCTCAAACCACTGTCCACTTCTGCTTCGGAATGATTAGTCACATTGTTTGGCAATCTCTTTACCATGAGGGGTCTCCGAGGTGGTTGGCCAGTCTTACGGTGAGGCTGTTCGGCTACGGCTTCAAGCGCCAGCTGGAAATACCCGGCCAGACCCTGACCAGCCGAATGGACTTCATCCGGCTGCAACAAGGTCGTAGTGTCCGATGTAATCACACTCACCGGTTGATACGAAGCTTCTTGGGTAATCATCACGAGGCTCCTATATCTAGCGTTGTTGCTGTTGTTGTTGTTGTTGGTACCGGTGGTATTACTCGAAGGAATCGTTGATGAGGGAAAGTAGCGATGTGCGTCGTCTCTTGTGGAATCCTTAGTCGACGCGGCAGGAGGGAATCCATTCTCCTTTCGAGTGGACGGGCGTCGCTCGACTGAGCGAAACCGTGTCGATACCCCCACCGACGAGTCACCATCACTATCATCGCATTTACCACTACCACTAGCACCTTCCTCGGCGGCTGCTACACCACTACCACCACCGTCATCGTTCTCACCGTCACCGTCACCACCACCGTCGCAACTACCACCTCCGACGCTACTTCCTACTACCTCGCACGAAGCAGCAGGACTCTCGCCTCTCACCGTGTACGACGAGCCATGCTCTTGCGCAGTCTCAGTTACTCGTTCGACACGTTCAGCGCTCATGAAGATCTCTTGAATTTTGCTAGATATAACGTCGCCTACCTCACGACCTGCCCATTTCCTTCCAACAATGTCCTTTTCACCATTACCACCACCACCACCACCACAATGATCACCACGGAGAACTTCGTTCTCCGTTACGTTTTTACCCACCTCTACCACCTTACTAGTCTCCTCTTCCTTGTTCCTTTCTGTCGTAGTTGTAATACTGTTTTTATCCAAGTAGTTGTTCTGTATGGCTAGAAGACTCTCCGTACTCGAGTTATGTAAGGACTTATCCTCCAACGATTCTTGCTCTTTACTCTCGCTAACCTCTAACTCTTTTATACTTTCCAATGTGTTTTCCAATTCTTCACGATTCAACAACAATAATTCTTCATTCATGGCGGAAATAGTTGTCGTCGTAGTCGTCGTAATCCTGGTTGATGCTTCGCCATCGTACAATGGTGTGACCTCGTACTCGTGAAGCTCGTCACTGCTCACCTCACTTCCTGTCGTTGTTGTGTCGTTACCCGTCGAACTTTCCATCGAAGAGAAAAACATATTGCCGATAACGCTCTGGCCAGATTCGTTGTTATCTTTCTTATGATCTGAGGTCTTGTCGTTTAATAACTCTGATAAAACGCTAAGCTTATCCGATGAAGTTTCACAATCGTTGTTATCATTAGACGAGTTTGTATGTTCATTTTCCTCCTCCTCCTCCTCCTCCTCTTCCTCTTCCTCTTCCTCCTCATCCACCTCTTCACCATCATCATCATCATCATCATCATCGTCATCGTCATCGTCATCATCGTAATCGTGACCATCTTTTTTCAAACCCCCCAAAATTTCATCCGACGAATTGTCCCTCGATATTTCCCTGGATATTTCCAACGAGTCTGGTATTATGGTTGAGTCCCAATTTCCACTGGAACTGGACAAATCACTTTCTGCGTCGTTATCGTTATCATTTTCGTTACTTGTATCCGATATCCGATTGATTTCAGTCGATCTGTCGGACTTCTTTATAGAATTCATTTTAAAAATTAATTCCGATTCCGATTGAGTATCGTTAGAATAAGTTTCTTCAGTAACACTAACGTTCGAAGTTATATCAATGCTATCGGGATCCAGGACTCTGACCGATTTCAATTCTATTTTATTGCCTGATGATTCGCTCTCGTCGGCGAGATATATTTCTTCCGGAATCAATCGATGATCGAGTAACAAAGGTATTCTATCATCATTATCATATTCTACATGATTATGTCCATCTCGCGTTTTCTTCTTCTCCGAATTCGAACTATCATTTGGATTATTAGCTTTCCTTGATTCTGATTCACCTTCGCATCTATTCCTATTAGTTTGATTTCCATTGATATCCTCGAAGTTACCATCCTCGTTTAACAAACGAACGTGTTGCAATATAACAGATTCTTCTTCCGGTAAAGCAGTGACACGTTTCAAGGTGACACCACCTTCGTTAGCCGAATCGGAGTCATCTTCTTCACCGTTGTCCTCGATGTCGTTGTCGCTTGTAAGAGAATCGTCGTTTACTACGAAAACTCTAGAAAATCTGTGAGAGGAAGAATCTTCTTCGAGGTCACTACTGTCAGCCGATGAACGTCCAGAAGAGCTACCGGAATCCTCGTGAGATCTTTGATATATTATTTGACCCCTACTCTCGAATGAAGAAGATAAGGAATCTTCGCAAACAACTTCTTCTTCTTCCTCCTCTTCTTCGTTTTCCACCATTCTGTTCTCCATTTGTACGTGTTTGTCGACATCGGTAACGTTAGAATCATCCTTTTGTTCAGCTACCTTATCGGTCAATTCTACGTGCTCTTTCGTCGGCAAAGTCTCGTTCATTAAATTATCTTCCACGTTTGAATTAGACTTTCCTAAATTATTGTCACGATTGGTCACTGTCTCCCCACCGATATTTCCCAAATTATGATTGTTATAATGATGATGATGATGATGATACTGATGCTGATGCTGATGATTATGATTACGAAGAGATTCGGTAGCTGATGAAATCGATGTTTCGATGGGTGACTCGTATAAACGTGGACCGATCACTTGTTCTGGTCTAAAAGTACAACTTGTTGGATCGAAGATACCTGTCAGTCTTGGATCGAGTCTACCACGATGCAATGGTTGATTAAATCTTGGATGCCAAGCGAACCAAGGTGCTCCTGGTTCACCTCTCAACCTCAACGTTCCTGGCTCCGAATCACCAGCTCGACTTATCATCGAGGATGCTGCTGCTGCGAAATCACCGGTCCAGAGAGCTGCCGGTATTGGCACCGGATATGGTACTGGGACTGGTATGGGCACTGGTACAGGAAGTACGTTTGCGTTTCCAGAACCCCCGCAAGCCTAAGTGGAAGAATAAATACTGGATTGGATGCGTGATCATGTTTCCAATACCGTTTTTATCGATCACCGTTATCTAACACTATCTTTTCATGGTTCATCGTTAATCTAATAAAATATCGATTTACGAGAAAATTGCTGTACATTTTTCTTTTTTCTCTCTCCTTCTTTATTTTTCTAGATACACGAGAAAAATATATACGATCGTTGAGTAAGAAAAATGATAATAGTATGATAAAGTATCAAAATAAAGTAGAATGATCGTTTATTTCGTTGAATTGATTATTTTCCAATATATAAAATGTAATTTTCAAATAAATCCAATATACAAGAGAAGGATGATCGTAAAAATGATATAAAATATTAAGAACGTTAATTAAATGATTATTTAATGACATAGAGAGAAAGATAGTTAGTTTTATAGAAATAAGTGGTATTTTAGATACCAGAGTTAAGTATAACTCTCGAACAAATTAATTTCTAATTAAAAATAATTTTGCAATTAATAACTGTAAAGAATATTATCGGGTTAGACAATTTTACAGATGTTCTATGTTACGAATTTTGTTCTTTTAATATATCATATTACCAAGTGAAGTAACTAAACAAAACTTTAACTATTTATTATTTAAAATACAGTGTATCATCACGTATATTCAAATGAGTCTCCATGTTCTCGGACTATATCTTTAACCTTTCACTTACCTGACAAGCAGATGATCCACGTCCAGGACAACAGCTCCAATCCTGAGAGATATTAGCGTCAGTGGCAACGTTGCTGGTACCACCAATAACGACTGGTATACCGTGAGGAAGTGGTAAGGAACCGCTCTCAAAATAATCCCAATCGCAATCTTCGAGTGATTGAGCGTGACTACCACTACTACGTGGTAAACCGTTCAAATAAGATGAACTGGAGCAACTGCTATCAGCATCGTCTTCTTCTCGACCAGACGAGGAATCCGAACTGATAAATACCAGTCTTCTATAATCGACTATCGGTTGATCCTGTCCGTGACTATTATTATTATTATTATTATTGTTATTGTTGTTGCTGCTGCTATTATTGTTATTGCTGGTACTTCCAGTAGGACTCTCTTGTCTTTCGGTTCGTCCAATCACGTGAAGTGTTTGATAACTTTGAAGATCTTCTCCGCAACAAGTTCTAGCGTGAGATCGGCCCCTTCTTCTCGAACCTTTTAAGAAAAGTATCAAAATAAACGTTAAAAATACACCACATCGATAGAAATAAATTAACTATCTTACGAATAAAATGACACATCGATCGGATCTTTATCGTTAAAACTGAGTTTGAGATAAGCTCTATTATCTTCGCTATCTGTTTAATTATACTTCTTTATCGTTCCCCTTCTCTTAACATATAGTTCTTTTCAATGTTTTTATTCCATTGTTACGTTAACAGTAACATTGTCGTGACAATTCGTATTAGGAATCGTAGTATATATGTTACTTACTTGTTTGTTAATAATTACACATCCTACCGTATTATACCAACGATTTACGTGTATCCTATAGAGTACTTCATAGTATTGTAAATATCATATTTATTCCGAGATGCTTTCACTCAAGATAAAAATTCTTTATCTTACTCTCTCTCTCTCTCTCTCTCTCTCTCTCTCTCTCTCTCTTTTATGTTAGTAGTACAAACAATTTCACTCACGATTACTAGCTAAGTGTAATCCGAGAACCTTATTATTCCAAGTTCATAATATTACGATGAAATCGTTATCGATGTTTGCTACTTCACAGATAAAATCTATTATTCTTATAATTTTAATCTGGCAAAGAAAAAAACAAAAGAAAAAGAAAAGGAAAGAAAGAAAAGGATGAATAATTTGTTGTTGTTCTTTTCCTGTATTTTAAACTAAACGACGTTAACGGGGATTAGAAAATTAGGGTTATTTTTGAAACGGTGTAAAAAGTCGTACGGTTAAACTATTAGCACCACCGTTTTATGCTAACTTTTTACGCGCTGCTGAGTTAGCTGGTCAATGGCACGGGCCATCGTATGTACTGTATATTTATATATGTATATATATATATGTATATAAGGGTATATGTATATAAGGGTATATGTATATATGTATATGTATGTCCACGCGTACGATCCTCCGCCATTCTGGAAACGCAGTTTGCGCGACGTTCCATGAATGGAACAAATTCCAGTTCGGCTTTGCTCAGACAGAAAGAGAGAGGGGAATACCCAGGAATGGGCGGACTGGATGAAAGAGAGACTTCGAAGAGAAACATCCAAAAGAATTAAAAAAATATCTTTCAAAAAAATCTCTAACATCTCTCGACATTTTTACGATTTTTTATGACACTCCTTGTAACAATTGTGTATACGTTTATATATATATTATAATAATAAGTATGTGTGTGTGTGTGAATTTTTATATCTGGCTATGATATATTATCAAATATTAATTTTAATATTTTGTATTAATTTTAAATATATCCAAATAATGTTCTCTTTTACCAGTTACCCTCAACTGTGATGAATAAAAATGCACGTTATCCTTAGTGATTTGTTGTTTTAAAGAATAAAAAAAAAAAAAAATAAGAAGAAGATACGTGCATCGTATTGTGAAGATGTGCGAAAACGTTTCAACCGAATTATCACTCGGAATGTTAGAATAAGACGTTTCTCTTGAGCTCAACAGAAAAGTTAAGTAGAACCAGAACGACTAACTTACTTACAACATAATCATTTCAGATTTTAAGTATTGAGATATCATATTTTTTTAATTGGGTATATATTATATACTCACAACTGTTATTAACAATTTATTAAGTGTAACGTGACGTATATATATATATATTCATACAGATCTAAGAGAATATATCCTTTTGTTTTATTAGAACGAAAAAATATGAAAGAAAAACTAATCGTAAAATTTGAAATAATAATAATAATAAAAAAAAGAAGAAATAATCTGTTTGGTTATTTAATTCTTCTATCTATTGAAATCTTTCTAACTCGGTAAGTTTTTCCAATGAAAAATATCCAATATCTTTCTGTCGATCGAGCTGCTCGACCGATTATCCTTCCTTGAAGATTAATGAACGATATCGAGTTGGATGAAAGCGACGTGGCTTATAAACTTTCGACGTCTTTATATTTGATAGATCATAGGAAACAATGAGAGTAGACATTAAAGGTTTTCCCTTAGTGAAATCTTAATGAAAAGTAATTCCCATCGTTGGATTATTAATAATTATGTAAATAACTAATCGTCAGTGACGATCATAATATTCTACATTTTCTAATCTTTCATCTTTAAATTATAGAGAAACTAATATCTTTTTCTTTTTTCTTTAAATATTTTTATTTAATTTAGAAACGTATAATTAAATTGTCACACATCGTTATTAATTGTACAATAATTAATAATTAATTAATCGTCCAATAAAATGTTGGATAGTTTACTTGAAATATTGTGATTTGTATTAAATATAATTATAATTTATTTATACAAAAATGATATGAAATTTATTGTAAATTTTCTCTACGTTCATGCAGAGTAGGTTAAAATTCAATAATTAACCGATGAAACATTCTATAGTTTATTTAAAATCTATTCACGTATGAACTATAACCAATCCCGTAATTGAACTATGATTAATCTATATGAAAACTACAATATTTCCAAACTTTGACAATACCATATATAATTAAACCGAGAACACTTTCTTTAACTTACACTTCAAAAAATGGGCACAACGTTAATGACAGAGAATAAAAAAAAAAAACAACAACAAGTTTTAAAGGGACACTTTCGATTTTAATTTTTGAATATTCGATCGAACGATGATTCATTCTGTCACGTGCGAAGAAGAAGAAGAAGAAGAAATAGAAGTAGAAGAAGATGAAGAAAAAAATAAACTGCACTGACGTTTCTTATTCGTTATTGTATTTCTGTGAGAGAAGAGGAACCGGTGTTTCGCGTGGGCTACCACTGTTAAACTGAAAGCGTCTATCGACTACGAGAAGGAGGTGAAGAAGTAGAAGAAGAAGAAGAAGAAGAAGAAGTAGAAGTTGAAACAGAAGAAGAAGAAGAAGAAGAAGAAGTAGAAGAAATAGAAGTTGAAGTTAAAGCAGAAGAAGAGGAAGAAGAAGTAAAATAATAATAAGAAGAAGTTTAAAGAAAAAAGAGGGAAGGGGGCACATGCACATACAACACACCTGAATCCTTATGGCATCGGTCACTATACCTCACTACGAGCTTCGCCGCCGGCACAACACCGTCTACAGTTGCCGACGCTATGGCCATTATGACGCCCTATACCGGGTGTTACGATTAACACTATACCTAACAATACATTATGTGTACACCTATTCATAACCTATGGTGTAATCTTTCTCTTTTTAAAAGAACTTGTAATTTTTTTTTAAATTATTTGGCCTATATTTGATTACTGATTTATTATACTTTACCATCAGATTAGTTTATAAAATTATTATACGAGACTATAATAATTAATTTTTTTAATTATCTTTATACCCTAATTTACAGTTCAATGAACTATCTTTGACAAATGTTATGTGTTTCTTTTATTATTTTTAATATATAGTCGATATTTGGTTACTGATTTAATTTCCGGATAATATGGTTAACATTATACTTACGAAGACTTCATATCTACTACTATACTCTATTTATTTATTTTCTAACAATAATTTAATAATCTATTTTTAAAAGAAATTGTATTTTTATACTATTTGTAATATATAATGAATTTTTCTGCCAGAATTAATAAATAATAAATATAATAATAATTTTGTTTTGTTTAGATAATATAACGTAAGGAAATATTTACATTATTATAATAATTGTTAAATATATACAGTAAACGAAAAACAACATAGCGAGTGAAGAATTTTCATTGAAAAATTAAACCGGTCGTGTTAAATTAAGCAACCGTCCAATATTTATCTTTAAGGAAAAAAAAAATTGTTCTTTTTTTCTTTCTTATCTTTTCTACGTTAACCAACTTTTCTTCACCGCAATCTACAGTAATTATGTTAATTATATTTGTTATCTTTGGCTAATAATTATTTTCTATAAATAAATACGAGTATATTGTATTTTATTTATCAGTTTATCAAATTGAAGAGACATTAAAAAAAAAGAAGAAGAAAAAGAAAAGGTATAATACCAAGAATATTCTTCGATTAATAAGGATTAGATTATCCAACGATAATTGATTAATGATATTCCATCTACGTTTGGTTTTGAAACGTGAAAACGTGACTTTTATAGAAAACTCGATAAACATACCTGTACTTTACGGTAACGTTTATTATAATCAGAAACGATGACGAATTTATTATCACTATTATTCTTATCAAATTCACCGCTTCAAGCCTTTTTGGCTTATCAACGAAAACAACTAATATATTTATAAGGTAAAAAGTTTCTTTAAAGAACATAAATTCCCTAAAAATAAAATATAAATCTGACTCGTTTAGGAAACGTAACAAAAATATTCTCTTTGAAGAGAATTTGTAAAAAATATTTTTAAATCAATGACGCAAGAGTGGAAAGAAAGAAATAAAAAGTAAGAGAGAGAGAGAGAGAGAGAGAGAGAGAAATAGGAGATAGAAAAAAAGAGAAAAAGACGAAGACAGAGAAGAATGATTGATCACCCGGTATAAAAGCCGCAGGTGAGCGGACTATAGAACGAAACAGAGAACGTTGTTAGACTATTATTCCTATGCTGTTTCTCTGTGTGTCCCGCTCCGCTTCGTCTCACCTGCCCACCCGTTCGTTCATTCGTTCGTTCGTTCATTCGTTCGTTCGTTCGTTCGCTTGCTTGCTTGCTTGCTTGGTTATTCGCTTGCTCATTCGTTTCCTCGCATCTACGCTAGTTCGTTTCGTTATGCACGTACAAATGCATATAATCGTATAAAAAAAAAAAAAAGAAACAAAACAAAACAGAACAAACAAACTTTACCCATTTCGTGTTCAAATCGTAAATACATATTTCGAGAGACGAATAATTTCAAGGAAACGATATATACACACGCGGTGGTTATCTTCAATTTATAAATAATTTTCTTCTAAATCAATTAAAGGGTACTCTTTTTTCTCCATAGAAATTTTTTTTAAATTAATTTCCCTTTTTCTTTCGTCATAAATTATTCGAAAATTACGAGTCTTGATAGAGTAAGATTAAAATATTTTAAATCATTTACGAATTCTTTTCTGGTCTACCTTGTATAACGATATGACAATGTCTTTTTTTTTTATATTTCCGAGTAATTTACTTTTTTTATTTATTTGTTTATGTATGTTGAAAGATCAAAAGAAAACGAAGACGTATTATAATAATAATAATAAAAATATGACAAATTGTAGTGTTTACAAACTTTACCATATTTCCGTTGACAAAATCTTCCATGATGGAGATAAAATTATAATACGAATAGAAGATAATCATTTAAAGAGATTTCAATTTGCATTGTGTCAGTGATTGTCTGTCCATAAGAAATAAAAAGTTACGCATAGTCCGGTATAGAAGAGCAGAAAGTACATCGACACGCAGAACGTGATTAATAGTTGGCATATTCTTGCCAAGTCCATGTTTGTACAGTCAGTATCTCTCTCTCTCTCTATCTCTCTCTCTCTCTCTTTCTTTCTATCTCTTTATCTATCCATCTATCTATCTTTTTCTTCTTTTTCCTATTTTTTTTTATAGATCAAACAGATATCTCGCTGCGAGGTAACACGATTTGCGTTGCACGTTCATCACTTCACGGTCACTTTGCAACGTTCCACAAAATTCGTTTGCAAATTATTACGTAAGATATTTCAAAGTTGATGATTTTCTTTCTATTTTTTTTTTCTAAATCAAACTATCCATGGAAAGAGAAATAAATAAATAAATAAATAAAAATTGTTCATTTTTAAATACAACGATCATCTAATTTTTAATCGAATCGAATTATGATGAAGATTAAAACGTTAGAGAAATGATTTAAAATATGAGAGTATGATTAATTTAAGTGAACGATGAGTTTGCACTGCCAACGAATAGAATACTCCAGAGACTGCTGGTAGTTGCTTTTGCCATCGGAGAACAAAACCAATGGCTTCAATAATCGATGAAAGCTTATCGTCAACGTACTCCCATATGGCCCGTCTGTCACCAGATATACACGTATAATACTTAAATACAAAAACAATAAGAGAGAGTATGGCAACGATACATTTCTATTCGGTAGTTTCTTTTTTATGGTAAATACTGTCCAAAACGTAAATACCAGTACAATGAAATAATTATTCAATTAATTGATCGAATAAATTATTAATTGTATAACAATCATTAATATTTCCATGTAGTCATCTCCATATACTCTAATAAAGATTTCTATATGTGATTCGCATATTTTAAATCATTATTATATTCATTCTAAATTTATTGTTAAGCCATGTGAGTAATTTAATACTGATTTCCTCACGTTCCTCTACGTATGAGTTCACGTGAGTGATTACGAATGGTGTACACTCATCTTCGTGATTTCGAATTAGCCGAGAATAAAATAATTTTATATCGAGAATTATTTAAAATTCAAGGTTATTTAATGTATTGTAAAAAAAAAATAACTTTCTCAAACCTAGAACTAATTGAAAAACAATTTTCTATATATGGTCGCCGTTAACCCATTTTCACATTTCTCTTGTTTCTTTTGATCTTCCGAGTAATCCAAAAGAAGAAGAAGAAGAAGAAGATAAGAAAAAAAAAAACTCAACAATAACAACGTTACGCGCGAAATAAGATTTCATTTATGTTTGTAAGAAAGATCACGCGATCAGAGAGTTTTGCACGCAAGTTCTTAAGTATACTTATACGGGTAAATACATACATAGTTTCTATATGTATATCTACATGACTTAGGTATTCGTATACTTTGTATATACCTTTTTAATGATCACAACGCGGGGTGGCGGGCACGAAAGCGAAATGTTAGCAGCCTCTAACTTAAAGATAATTACATTTTACGTTTATCTATGTCTATTAGTTAACCGGTCTACACTTTGTCTACGCTTATAAGGAACATTTTTCGAGTTTGCCCTATTTCTAAAGTGATTTATGTTTAGAGATATTATCTACTGTAACAAATAGATTATGTTATCTATAAGTGGCGTAAAAAATTCATGGAATGGGGGGGAGAACTGGCAAGCGTTTTTAGAAACGTTCGTTTGAATAAGAAAAGGAAGAAACGCTATTTGTTAGATTTATCGTTTCACCATGAATGATAAAAATGTGAAGAATATTTTCAACAAATCGCACCATTATTTTTGGCACCGTTTCACGTATATTACTACTCGAATAATAATATTTATATTCCTATGATATATTAGACGTATATTTATTATCTTATCTGCATTAAATGCACTTTCGAAATATATTTATTTTAAATTTTTTTATTTGATATTGATGATTATTCTTAAATAAATACATTTCGATAACTCACCCTGAGCATCGAATTGCCTACGTCGGCGAAGCATAGATCTTCCCTGAGATGAAATTGGACCAATTCTATTGCTATAACCATCCTCGTGTGGCTCATCCTCCCCAGCACTCGTTGCACTATCTCGTTGAACCACTTCATCGTTTCCTATGATCAATGGTATTGTACTACTTCCGTTACCCCCAAAAAATTTTAGTTTTCTTGCTAGGTCCACGCAATCGTGCAATCCTGTCTCGCTCAGTCTAAAATCAAAATGTTAATAAAATCTAATTAGTATATATATAATTTTTTTAGTATTAATATATTGCAAACTGAGTATTACATCTTCCAAGGAGCTCTCGTAAAAATTTTTTGTAAGATTGTATTTAAGTTATTTGTTTTTTTTCTTTTTGTTTATTATATTCAACATAAATTTCTTAGCATACCTTACACTCTCGCTGCCACTACTTTCATATCTTGCGCTACTATTCGATTCTCTTCTGCTTCTACTTATTGCATCTCGTATTCTCTGAGAAGCTGAGCAAGAGTCTCCACCTATTTTCCGTGGAAGAGCAGGTGTTGGCTCGCTTTCACTCTCTCGAGGGCTATATCTCGAGGATCTTGTACTCAAGGGACTTGCCTCCGGTGACAAATGCTGTCGAATAGAAAACTTTCTTCAAACACCAAGATCTTTTACCTTTTTTTTTCTTTTTCGAAAAGTTGCGTTTAAAAGGAATCAATACTCACGCTGGAGCAACGCTTGTTAGGTGTCTCGTCCGTATCATCTGGGTTGGAAAATTCTTCTTTAGAAAATTTTCGTCTAACCTATTTTTATCATCGATATAAAAAGAATATTAAATATTAAATTTAACATATATTCATTGAGTTTGCATGTCAGTATTTAATATTAATTAATAATTAAGTATTTTGTTTAGTATAAATAATTAAAAATCTAATTCGGATATTGTTAATATCGGACCAATTATTATTATATTTATAAATAATTTATATTAGAATAATATTCCGACCATTTATTTAAAATAAATAGCAAGCTTTGAATTTCAAAGTTAGCTTTAAACCGATGTTCTGTATATTTAATCCCAGGTCTTATAACATCATGCAGAAATTATTGTTATACTCCAAAGTTAATTAAACTACTAAAATAATTTTGGTCGGATGAAATAATAGGACGAAATATTAAATGATTAATTAAATGATGAAAAATTAATTAATAAAACTAACCACTTGGATTTCGTCTATTTTCTTGCCATGACAAACATCACCAGAAGATCTTCGATCATTCGTATTACACACACCACCAATATCAACATCATTGTCTCCAACATTGGAAGGAATATCCGAAGATAGATGATCGATATCTTCGATAACTTTATCACTCTCTATCGTAACCTCTCTAAATCCATTATCCATTGTCCTTTTAATTTGTTCCTCTTCCTTTTCTTTGGATCCAATCGAATTATCTTGATCACTTTTTTCAACAACACCTAACATAGTAGTTTCAAGGAGAACAAACTGTCTTCTCGTTTGCGTAGCTCCGTCCTCGAAGCTTTCCCTTTTCTTCTTGCTTTGTTCACAGGCAAAGGTAAATTTCGATTTCGAAGTTGTGATTTCGCCCACACGTTCCTCCATCCTTTCCTCCTTAACTCCAACAGCAACAGCAACAGCAGCAGCAGCAACAACCTCCTCTTTGCCAGTTTGCTTTCCTTTTGTAGCAACGCTCGCATTTGAATTTGTACACTCCCTACCCACGTCTTCTTTGCTATTATCTCGTCGAAATATTCGTATACCGATTTTGCTACTATCCTCTTTTGCGTTACTATGATGATGATTATTATTATTATTATTACTATTATTATTATTATTATTATTAATCACGTTTTGTGATAGAGTCAAAGTACCACCAACTACTTTCGTATCATCTTTCAAATCTTTTCGCAAAAGCATCGATGACGATATGTTCTTCGTTACGTTAGTTCTAACGTCGTCCTTGCTATCCTGACGTTTTAATAATCTATCGTCCTTATTTCGAGGTGACAAGAGTTTCGGTATCAAACTTGGCACGCTTATATCCTCTCGACTACGTCTAAGATCGTCGGTGCTTCCTCTATATCTGAAACGTCGTATTATTATTGCATTGTCAACTCGTGAATATGATATTATTAGATTCTAACATATCACAATACTACTAGCGTAGGTACAATTATTAAACGTCTCTGTTTGATTGTAAAAAATAGTATTGCCGTTACTCGCACGCATGTGAAATTATATAAGCAGTTATGTATTGTACGTATGTATATCTTGACTATGTATGGCTTGCAACACATTTCATTGAAATATTTTTTTAAATCGAACCTATATTATTGATTGTCACGATTGTAAAGTTCAAATAATAATTCGGATCTTTATTTTCCTATCGTAAATTATCAAATAATAAAATTAAAAAATATAAGATACGTGGGAAGAAATTTATACGTGAAATAATTATTATGCAAAAAAAGGTATTGTAAATTATTATAAAAAATAATATATATTAAACTGTTATATTAGATAAGTTTTCTAAGGCTAGTAATATATACTTTTAGGATTCTATCAAATATCAAAAAATATTATTGGCCCGATCAAATTGAAAATATTCGGATTATGTTTATGTAATATTTGTTGTTTTTAATTTCGTGGATAAAACACATTGGACACATTTTAATCAGGAAAAAATGTCATTGTTAGACAAGGTGTATATTGGATGCATAATTCAAAGGACATTTATGATATACCTTTGTGGTATAAGAGATCGTCTCGGTGATTCCTGAGGACTCCTGATATCCTCGAATTCCTTCGAGCTCCTCTTAAATATAGGAATATTCGATTTCCTTTCGCCATACTTGCTCTGTGACAATTTAATATCCGGAGAGATTAATTTAGAAAGAATTCTTGGTACTTTAAGTAAAGAGATCCTAGGTGTACCACTGCAAAACTGTTCTTGATTATTATTATTCCCCCCTATCGTCTCTTCCTGTACCCCATCCTTCGTTTTATTATTGCCAACGTTGCTAACATTTTTGTCGTTCCTTTTAAAAGAATTTTTAACAGCAACGCCAGCCGATGGCACAGTAATTTCCTCCTCCAATCTGACGTCTCTTGTTTTATCGTTTTTTTTCGTTCGATCGTTAGATCCAATATCGTATCGCGAGATTATTTTCTCGTTAAACGATGATTCGTCGTTTTTAATATCGATCGTCGTTTGACATAAGCACGTACGATTTTCTTCCTCAGATCTTGACAACGACAAATTATTATCTTTTCCTACAGCATACTTGTTTTCAATAGATTCTCGATATTCCTGTCGTCTCGTTGGTAAACTTCGATAAACACGTAATTCGGGTGACTTCCTTGCAGCTGACCAACGTGTAGGTGGTCCTACAAAACACACACGTATATTCATTATTTACATTGTAATTAAGTATATCTGTGCCGATAATTATGACATCAGACCGTAAGATCCCCAGTAATAAAAGAAATGTTATATTTTCAAGCAGTAATGTTATAATGTTATATTTTGTTACATTTATACAATTCATTTTGTTCCATTGCATTTCAAAATAAATTTTTGGATAAAGTAAGTTAATTACGATCATATAAAATGAATTTTATAATTAACCAATATATTTATATGTAAATTAACGTACCATTGATTGTCCAAGCACGTCGGATGCTGTGCTTTAATAAATCAAGAGGAGATGATTTCTTTTCATCTATGATCTCCCTTGGAAATGGATCCTCGTACAACCATTTGCCAGTGATAACGTGAAATTCTCTAATAAATTTGATATATATAAATTATTATAACAAACAAAAAGATGAAATAAAGGAAAAAAGAAAAAAGTAAAAAATGGAGATAGGGTGAAAGAACGTATAGACAAAAATATACTCACGCGATCTTATAGCACACGTTGCAAATCCATTCGACGTCTTTACCGCTCTCGTTCTCTTCGTTCGGACCTCTGACCTCGATACGGCACTGCTTGCAAACCCTATACCTGCAACGAGTACACGTAGCCCCTGTGTTGTAAAATCTACCGAACGGTGCACAGCATCTCGCACATTTACGTCCTTGGTAGGACGATTCGCCTGGCGCCTTGAGAAGTCCCCTTCTTCGAAGATATTGCAAATCGTTTTTCAGTCTTCTGCAAACAAAGGAATTCTCGTCTATCATCTATAAAAAAAAAAAGAAAGAAAAAAGAAATAACTAGAATCCTATCTCTATTTCATACTTCGAGTACGAGGGACAAAAGTCTTCCACATTCCTTTATAACTTTTTTTAAATTTTTTATTTTAAAGCTAATCTTTAAAAGTAATACAATAATACTATATCTATAATATTATAAGATTAATATATTAGATTTATTTAATTTTTTGTGAACTAATTTTTATTTCAAAAAAAAAAGAGAATTTAATACGAAGAGATATCCTTATGTTTACTACGAAGTATTTTACACTTTGATCCAATAATCAATGGTTAATAATTAATATAAACCAACGTCATATTTATTATCGACAAAAGATCATTGAGATTATTCATAGAGCAAGAAAACTGAATAAACTAACATAAGTTTACGTTTATATTCTCTCTCTCTCTCTCTCTCTTTCTTTCTATTTTCCACGTGTTGATTTGAAATCACGTTAGAGAAATCCTTATCGAATTTTATTTCTTCTTTTCTTCTTTCTTATTATTATCATCATCACCTTCTAAGGCAATTTCCGAAGAGTAACGAATGAATACAACGTAAACAAACTTAGGGAAAAATTCGAGGAACTGTAAGACGTGTAAATGTAATTGTTGTTTAATTCCATGCTTTTTTTTCTTTCTTTCTTTTTCATTTTCCAATATTGTCTATCGTAAATTTAACTACGAGAAAGATGTACTTATTATATACATTATTAACAATTCGTGCNAATCTGATCATTAAAAGTAGAAACTTATGTCCAAAGATATTTTTATAGTTTAAATTTAATACACGCACACACAATCACACAGACGTAGTTATATACATACAAATACCATTTCGTAATGTCCGTAATATTAGTAAATTACACGGTGTAAGACCAGCTTATAGACGACACGCAAAGATTCGTTTAATTATAACCATTTATCATAGTTCCACATAAAGAAAGAAAGAAAAATTAAAACCGTGTGATCTTCGTGACTCTCTCGTAAAACGCCTAATCATCGATTTCCGTTTAGGCCATTTCTTTCTTGCTAGATTGTTCAACAAGTAAAAAAGAAGATAGAGAAGAAAACTATCCGATTTACGAGACGATTTGTACTCTATATGTAAGTATATATATACGTATGAGTATGTATGCAATGAGTTCTACGAAAAGCTAATTAAACGGATCGTTAGAGCGAGTCCATTAGATTTAACGACAAAATCGTTCTAATCGTTCAACTAATTTTAACAGATAAAAACTAAACTGATGAATAATATTACACAAACGAATATCGAGAATCGATGAAACTGTAAATACTAATATTTTCATTTTACTACAAGAAAATATTGACCTATTTACTAATACTATATATTCTCTCATTTAAAAAAGTCTATTTTTGTTTTAATCAAATAAAATATCTGTCTAAGATTTAACATCACAAATAAATAAATAAATATCAAGAGTTAAAGAAATACCTATTAAAGATTTCACATTGCAGATAAATAAATAAATAAATAAATGACATATACTACTTGACTTTAATGGTAAAACTTTCTCTCTCATTATTCTACGAGAATAAACGAAAGCAATCGTTTTAATAGTAATCGCATCGATATATTACTACATTTGCTATACCATAAAACATATATCAATTCTAGCAAGTACCTACAAATTAATCAGAAGAATAATTAACTTGGTATCTTTGAAAACAAGACAAAAAAATAGTTAACATCATCGATAATACATTCATTTATCAATGTACCTGTACGTATAGCATGTAAATGTATCTCTTGTTCCAATGAGATATAATAATAATAATAATAAATACATATCATATATCCAATATCAAAAGAATTCTTTTTCTGTGTCTGAACTAACGAAAGGATCGACTACTTCGTGGAGAAGACGTCCGGTTCGTCGTCCGAATAATAATCCTTCCCATTCTCGATATCACCGCTCTCGCGGCGACGAGTTTACGGAAAAACGAAGGAGAAATCTAGGAGCGTGTAACGCACACGTGTACATCAACACACATATATATATGCATACTATTTATTTTTTAATGTATAAACTTTAATCTTACTTATAAAGTGAAACACCTCTTCATATCTTTAAACAACAAAATTATACATTTAATATAATATATATAATAAAATAAATATATACATATATGTATTAACTTGTAAATATTACTAAATCCATTTGAAAAGTTCGCGGTTTCTTTCATGCACTTTTTAAGAATACAATTTTCTACGTGTTGATTCCAAAAGTAAAGTCAACAAAATTTGTCCACAATCGTTCTATCATATAAACACACACACACACAATATACACATATCATATAGGTACATATTAGAATAATTTTCTTCTTTACCTGACTCAAACTCGATAGATATCATTGAAATGCATATTTATTTATTTATTTATTTCTTCTTCATAGATTTGAAATTGAATTCGTTGCCACGTTCACGTGGGTTACGCATCTCACGAAAGATAGCACACTTACACGCATTCTTACACACACATATACACACATATACACGCAACATGTTATATATGTATGTATACATATAAGCAGTGCCAGACGGTCGAAGCCATTCCGGATAAAAGGTGAAAACAGGTTTCGCGCGGACGTCTTATTCCAACGACGAGTAGAGTAGTCTCACACAGTGTTCAAAGTATTCTTTCTCTCTTTCTCTTTCTTTCTCTTTTTTTCTTTCTTTCATTCTTTCATTCTTTCCTTATTTCTCTTCATTTCTTTCTTTCTTTCTATCTTTTACGAGGGAACGTTCGCGCACGTCGAAACGTTTATCGCCTCGAGCGACATAGAAAGTATAACGCAAATAACACTGATAAACCGTACACGACTGTTACCTTAACGTCGGCGTAAGAAGCGACGATATGAAAGTTCGAAATATCACCAAACAGAAAGGAACAGGATGGGTGGGTGGAAGGATACTGTACACGCCATATTGAATAGATACTGTATTTACTAAAGAATTTTCTTACAAATGGGAAGGAAAGGATATACAAATTAATATTACATTCTTCTACAAGATTAATTATTTTTGTGATCGTTTTATCCTATATATATATAATCTTGTTTATAATTGATAATAATAAATTCAGTAATTGCCATTTTACCGGTTCTCGTTAATGTTGGTATAGGAAGAACGTGAACGAAAAAGAAAAAAAAAAAAGGAAAGAGTATGGTAGGTATACCTTGAATGGTGTCTCACGTAATACGTAATACATGATATATTCGGTACGTTGGATGATTTATAATATGTGTTATATGTAGATAACGTTGATGTATATTTTATATACACGTTATTAAAATTGGTACGATAATGTTTTATTTTTTCTAAATACATACATATGTATGTAAGAATTTATTAACTTAATTATTTGAAATGTAAATTTCCCTAAAATCATTACGATGTTTTCTTTTAATACTCTACGTATCATAAAAGCTATATAATATATTATATCGAATAAAAAACAAACAACACACTTTTTAAGAGATTCTTAAATATTAATTTAATCACCGTTATTTCGTGATTAGATAAACTTGTCGTTAGTCTTGTACTAATAAAAGCTATGCTTTCGTGTTGTTTTCAAATCTAATAGAAATTATTTGAATACATAATTAAAGAAAATTTCTTTTGGGAAATGAAAAAAAAATTCTTGATATTAAAACAACAGTAAAATATTTTTAAAAAATACTTAGAGATCCTCGTTAATTCATTTAGAATGAATGAAAAATAAAAAAGGTGAATAATAATAAAATATACCCTTGTTCCTCGTCGAGCGACGATCCCTGTTGCTGCTGCTGCTGTTGTTGTTGTTGCTGCTGCTGAGGAGAGATTCGTACCACGTCGGTCGTCGACATGGTGTCTCCTCTTCTACTAAACAATCTCACATAATATGTCTCTCTCAAACTAGTTATTTTTTCTTATATACATCCAATACTATCTGTGAGTTCTTCTTCTTCTTCTTATCACACAAAATCCAAACGAATCTTGATAAATTTAGGAACAAAAAACACAGATAAAGAAAAAGAGAAAGAGAGAGAGAGGAAGAGAGGGAGGGAGACAGAAAAAGAGAGATTTCACGAAGGAAAAGAGTAATCCGATCTCTGAACTGGATGTTAAGTTACGTTGCGAAGGGTATAGGTGCGTGCACGTGCGCGTGAGAGTACACGCGACCGGCTGGCGCCCGTCAAGGCTAACGATACAACTCTTACGACGAAGACGAACACCTAACAACGGTCGTTTATTTTATTATCTTGATTTTGTTTTTAAATATTTATCTCATTATTTATTTAAAGTAACATCCAGTGAAAAGAAAAATTATTAAACTTCTTTTTATCTCGTCGTATACCCCATTTTCTCGAATAATAGTAATAATAACAACGGTAATAATATTTCGATTGGAAAATAGAGAAAAATGTTTTAAAATCCCGCCAAGGTATGTAAGTTCATTTAAAAAGTTCGTACAGGGTTCTCCAAAATGGAGGAAGACGCTGAGAAAGATCAAGCACGACACGCGGCGAACGGCTCACTGGACTCGCTTCTCCTCGTTCAGAGTGTCGTGCCGCACCTCCTCCGTTCCCTTATTCTTCTACTTCTTCTTCTTCTTCTTCCTCTTCTTCTTCTTCTTCTTCCTCTTTGT
Organism: Mischocyttarus mexicanus; assembly: GCA_023678845.1. Classification (NCBI taxonomy): domain Eukaryota; kingdom Metazoa; phylum Arthropoda; class Insecta; order Hymenoptera; family Vespidae; genus Mischocyttarus; species Mischocyttarus mexicanus. The sequence goes on along the minus strand of JACGTP010000007.1, from coordinate 4,531,090 downwards.
TTTTTCTACCTGGAGGTTCCTGCGACGCGCACGTACGCACTAATACACAACGAACGTGTACACATTTACTCACGCACGCAAGCTCATATGTGCGACGTCACTCAACGTTGCGTATACCCCCTTTCGATAGAGATGGAAAATGTAAAAGAGAATGACTGAGTGAGTAAGAGAGAGAGAGAAGGAGAGAGGAAAAGAGGAAAGAATGAATATCTGAATCGCACACACGGTTATTGCTGACGCACGCGTTTTTCTTTGACTACGTATATATACATACTTCTTATATCATACGAACACATATGTACACCTAACTTAAGTAAATCTGAGAACTATCGGTACACCGTACAAATACGATTCTTTTTTTCCTTTGCTTTTATGTTATTTTATATTTATATATAATAATATGTAATTTATTGTGCTAAATATATTCATGATCTGATCTTTAAAATAAACGAATCAAATTGTCTATCGTTGTATCGTAAATAATAACATCTCGGTGGTCTGTTTTTTGTTTGTTTATTTTTTAGGAATTTTTATCTGATGACCATTAAATACACAAAGCATACGACCTAAATGACATATATGTAATAAAAAATACAAAAAGATTTTTTCAAAATGGAAATAATATTCGTTTACATTCAAGATAAATAGTTTACGTTAACGACGAGGTGCACGAGCCGGTGTCAAACATTCTCTTTCCCTTTCTTTCTTTCTCTCTCTCCCTCTATTTATTTATTTTTTTATCTATCTTTCTCTTTCTATCACTTCTCAGGTAAAAATCTCAAAGAATTATCTTTGTAAATAAGTCGTTACGGTTTATTATATTTTTCTAATAAATTTCAGGATTATTCTCTCTCAGCACGACTCCACAAATCTATCTTTCAACAATATTTACGTGTCAAACGAACAATACTCAACCTGACGGTCTCACCTTTAAACGAAAATTTGAAAGGACAGGAAAACACTGATACCTGTTGCGCGTGAGAAGCGCTCCTGCAATAACGTTTTCTGCGCGCGCGCAGTTAAGACGCTACCCCTCCATATATGATTTAACCAATCCCCATTACTAAGAGCTACGAGACTTACCGAAGATACATGAACACGTTCCGAGCTCTCCTTTGCTTACCCGCCAAATTTCAGCCGCCATTTATTTGTTTCGCTTTAAATTATATTGTCAAGTGAAATATTAATATCATATTGTTTTAATGATATTCTTTATATGGAAATTAATTATTGTAGTATTTTTTTTATATTTCTTTTCATTCATTCGTTTTTTGTGTCTTTAGTGTGAATTAAAGGTTAAAATATAAAGAAAGATAAGAAAATAGAATATGATCGATCTGAATAAAGATTTGATATGGGTGTAATAAAAAGAAATATGGAGGAGTTCATTGAAAAATAAGAAGTAAAAGAAGAAACGCAGGTGCGTAGGATCGCCGTTGGTTTTTCATTTCGCACTCGGATCACGCGCCAACTCCGGATGGTAATGTATACTCACGTGAAATGCATTTAACTAGACCGTGCTGCACATAAGAGCCTCCGGATACAGTAAATAATATATAATAATGCTTCCTCGTATGATACGTGCTAGTTATTTCTTTCTTTTTTTTGTTTATTATTTAAAATTTACTCCTATTATTCCAATAAATGTATTAAAATAATAATAATTATAATACAAGATCTGATAACGAATGTTAATTAATTCAATCGGTTGCAATAGAATGAGAAGATAGACAAGTAAGATATGATAGAGAATAATAAAAGTTCAACGAACGCGTAATGAAGTTATGGCGACATTATTTATGCGTTTCATTTTGTCTACGTCATACAAGAAAAATAATTCAAATACATTTCAAATATATGATTACAAAACAAATAAAAACAAACAAATTAATAAACTTGTTCGTTGCGCATTTTAAAAATAATATCGAAAATTATATTATGTAAATGTACTATGTAATATAAAATACATATATATAGTTAGATACAATTCATTGATTTGAATTAAAAATTTATTTGTGCAATAATCGAGTACGTCAAGGAGAATTGTAGATTGGCGAAGAAATATTTTCATAAATAGTAACAATTACAAAAAAAAAAAAAACAAGACATTCTATTTTTTGGACACATTTAAAATATTCTTTTTTCCTTTAATGTGCATTTAGAAAACAAAGTTGAAATTATTATTTCATATCTTTTTCTGTTATAATACATTGATTTTCTTTTTAATTCAATTTGTAATCACATTAATTTTAGAAGAATCGATGCATAGTAGACACATTTGCTTTTCCATTTTTTTTTTCTTTCTTTTTTTTATAATCATTTTACATAATTTAGATACGACGATCTTTTTTATTTCCACTGTCGCTTGTTATTAAAGGTAAATACGTTTAAAACAAGAAATACAATAATAAAATTCTTTTCTCTTTTTTTTTTTTTTCTTTTTTATAAATTCATCATATTTATAATAATCTTATGAATTATGTTTGGACCAAGTGCACGTAAAAATATATGCATTATACGCCAAATGATGCATCGATAAACTAGATGTCACGATTACATGGCCCGCGAAGTTTATGGTGCTATACGGTCCTTTGTACTATAGTCCGTTGTTTTAAAGGATCATTTTAAACAAACAACATTTTACATACACATTTAGCCTAATTTCTAAATCATTAAAATAATAAATATCATGTTTGTAATAATAATAATAATTATTATTATTTTTATTTAACGCGATAACATATAGAGTTTAAATATATGTAAAGTTTTAAATATGTAGCATACGATATTTAAATGTATGGCACTTTCGGATATTGTAAAATTTGGGCTTTCATATATATGTATATGTTGCTTGTGTATATTTTTTTTTTATAGCTTAGGCAGTATGAAAAATTGAAAGTCTTATGCATTCTGTTACAATTTCCAAGAACATTGGAATGTAAATTCTATTTTTTGTTCCAAGTACGTTTTCGATAATCAAATTTCACGAAAAGTAATTTTATATTTTTAATGAGTCTGAATATATATATCTAATATTCATTCTGTAAGTAGTATTGCAATTATATAAAAGTACTTTGGTGCTTTTTAAAAGTTGAATTACTATACATAAAATATTATTCTAATAATCTTATTCAATTTCAATACACCATAGATAAGATGAATCGTTAAATTTTTAATTGTATGTATTTTCAATTCAATAAGTTTTTATCACCATATGGAAGATCGAGATGCAACTTACTTGGGCCATGTAAGCAGCATTGCAATTTTCTCACTCATACATTTATGTAGATTCATACATAACATATACATACAAGCACACATTACATTCATACATGATACATACATAGTATACAATAAAGATGCTCGCGCTATTCATATTCTCGTATTATTATTTTTTTTTCTCTCTGTCTTTCCATATTGATATCACTTCCTTTGCACGCACATTTCTTCTAACACTTTAAATATTTTTTCTTGATTTTTTTCTCTTTCTTCTTTCCTTCCTTCCTTTTTCTTTCTTTTTTGCCCTTTTTTTTTTATTTTGTTTACGACGATTCTCAATAAGAGAGTTAACAGCTTACTTTCTTTCTTTTTTTTTTTTCTAAATAAGTGTGGATTGAAAGTGAGAAAAATCGATGATTATTATTATTATGGACATTTGTTAAGTTGATACGCGCATACGATGTCATACAATGTGGATGTATAGAATTAATATGATCAAAAATTGTTCTGCTAAAAATTTCTATGAAATAACATTGGAGCGAATGAGATTGGAACCAGTGCTAATTGTAAAGAGTCCCATGAGAAGAAGAGGCGAAACACATTCATTTTTAATTATCGAGATTCGGCCTTCGTTTTTGGAGGCCTAAAGGCTTTTAATTTCTTCGCCTTCTTTTGTTTAGTTGCGTTAGAACCAGACTGAAACGCTTTCCAGCTATCAACTCGTGATTGTCTAGATTCTTCAAAGTTCTTTTGCCATTCACGTTCTAAAGCTGCTTGAGCTTCAGCAGACAATTCTTCTTCTCGTTTTCTCTTTCGTTGTTCAGCATCTCTCGTTGCTAATTCTCTTCTATAAAAAAAAAAAAAAAAAAACAATTGTCCAAAAGAAAAATAAGTTAGCTATCGGTTTCTAAACTATAATTAATATTATTGAATAGCGTTGTCAAGAGGTTATTTTCTTTTTCTGTTCAAATAACTTGTTTTGAGATATAAAAATTAAAATAGTATAGTAAATTTATTGTACAAGCATTTATTTAAAGAGTATTTTTAAATTTTCATAAATGCAAGAAATATTAATGACATGGACGTGCATGAAACATTAGTGTCATACATTATGATTGATGTAATAAGTAATGTGTTTTAAGAGGAAACTTACCTTCGTCGTTCCATATCAGCAAACAGTTTCATAGTCATTACCCAAACGGCATGTCTATAACCTTCTTCGGTTTCTTCTTCCAACATGTTAGCTGCCAAATTATCAGTCTTGCCTTCTTTTTTTAATTTTTTCTTTTTCTCAGCGATCTGTAATTAAACTTACTACTAAAAATATGTCTATGTACTACTTTGCTTAAAATAATTGCAAAAACTTACCATGTGATCTGTACGAGCTTTTGCTTCTTCGATAACATCCATACATTTTGCCCTCGTTTCTTCATTTTCCAATGTCTTCCATGCTTTATTAACAACTATTAAATTTAAATAAATTTATGATTAATTTTTATGATTAATAGATGAAACAATAAATCAATCAGTTATAGATAAAATCTCATTTACTTTCAAAAGCTTGCTGCGCTCTTTCTGCATCATCTTGATTCTTGTCAGGATGTACAAGAATGGACATCTATTAATAAAAATCTTTTTTAATTAAATGTTATATTCACTAGAATAAAAATATACTTACACGTCGATATTTTTTTTTAATTTCATCTATAGAAGTACTTGGATCTATTTGTAAAACTTCAAATGGATTTAAATTAAAGTAAGAAGAACCAGGCCGCAATAATCTATCAATTTGTTGTTTTGGAGTTAGCACGGAATCTCTTTTTTCGATTTCCTTGACCTGAATAGAGATAGAAAATAACAGAGTCATGTAAAAACTTAAATCACTGTAAATGTATATACATACATGTATAGGTTAGAATTTAGTTTCGTATTGATAACTATAAGAAAAGTTAAAAAAATTTTAAAGACATTTTGTAATAACGTGTATTATTAAATAGATTAACTTTGAAAATGTTTATATCGTTGATAATAAATCATTTTAATGTTATAAAACGATATATACAAAGTGACGTTTGTAGGAATTTGGACTAAAAATGTATTTAATTGCGTCGTTATGTAATAATAGAAAAAGATCGATCGTATAGTTAAAAGAAATACGAATAATTAATTATAATTATTCATTATGTTACAGTACATACTTCTGTATAAAACTCGTTAAATTCATCCTCCTTCTTCGTTGGAATTTCACTGGGTAAACTCGAGTTGGTTGCGGCCATCTTGATTTGTTCCTATTCGCCGTGTTCCTTTGCCAATCGCAGATTCTAACCATCGTGACACAAGAAACGTAGAAATGGACAGGATACTTGTTAAGCAATATTGGAACATATGGATTTCACGTAAGTTTGTTTGAATTATATTATATATAACTAATATTATCAAATAAACAAACTACATATATTTATACATACAAGATGGAACGTTTAAATCAAAATATTTACATATCCATTATTTATGATTTCATGGAAAAAAGTCTTTAAAAAAAATTATATTATTTTAAAAGAGTTCATGCTGCGATGAAATAATTATTTTTTTTAAAATTATCTTTTAAATAAATTTCAAGAAAATCATCTTATAGATTTGAATAGAATATAATACATTTTTTAATGCATTAGTTACTTCAATTGGATATTATATCAAAAATTAAAAAAAATAAATGAATAAAGATGAAAAAGATTATCTTACTACTACATACAACATTTCAAATGGTATAACTTCGTTCTAAAAACTTTTTTTATAAGATTATAAATAATAGAAATATTTAGCAATTCTGATCGAAATGTTTTACCCCGTATAAATGTATAATCTCTAAAATTTAAGAATTCACGTTTTTTTTATTCATAGATGTTATTGAATTCTTGTTAATATTTTATAATACATCGATACAATACCTCTCAAATATTTATGTTTCAATATTTCGTTCTCTTTTTTTAAAACTTATTATATATATATTTTAAAATAATTAGGATGGGTATGTGTGTATACATGGCTGGCGACATAAAATTTGTTATTATTTTATTAACAAAGCTTAACAGCCAATAAACAAGTAATGCTTCTTCGCACGGTAATAAAGACATATCAAACGAAATGAAAACGGCAACATTCACATATTATGTTATTGCAGCATACACTTCTGTCAAAACTGATTTGACTAACAATTAAGATCTAATACACACACGTTCGAGAAATACTAGATACTAACACGCATTCATCTACTATATGTATTCGCTAAACTTTGACGAGAGAGAAAAACTTAGATTACGTAAATGGTGTATTTAGGTAGGTAGGATGTGTAAATACTAATAATACGACACACTATACGACATCTAATACTTCGTTATACGTATCTTTTTTCTAATCTCTAGCTTTGTAAATCTAGAAGTAAGCTAATCGTTACTATCCAATCTCATATTAGACATAAAACGTATTAATTATAATATAGCGTTTGTCACAAGAATCAATTTGTTCGAGACAACAAAACGTCATTAAGAAATTAACGATATAAGATCATTTTTAATTTCAATGGTCCGATTCATTCCTTTATTTTCAATTATCAATATTTAAGATAAACCTTTTGTTAATTATTTTATTCAAAAACACGTTTGAATATTTTTATTCAATTGTAAGAATTATATACGAGATAAATAAACTCTGTTTTTTTTTTCAAATCTCGAATCAAATGATACTTGCGACATATCATGAACGTACAGTCTTTTCACATAACGATGTACTTTTTTTCTGTTAATAGTTTATATTCTATACGAGAACTAGCGATTAAAGATATTAATGATAAAAATCGAAAATCCAGAGGCGTATAAGCATATCTGTAATATTATATCCTATGAATATTAATATAGAGAGTATATAAAACATCGATTTTTTTTTATTTTAAAATTTAACCAATATTATGGCTAGTGTGTATGTATATTTTAGAAAAATCTTCAATATTCTAAATTAAATATACCTAGCACGAAAAAGGTATGTGTTTTCTATAGAAAATAAATTACTAGAACATTATGAAGAAAAAAAAAGGAAAAAGTAACACACTTTTTACGCCTCTGTATATTTGTCCCACGTTTTACAATAAAGTACACAAAGCTAGCGAGCCAACGATAGAGATTTTAAAGTTTCTAATCTATTTAGGTATATATCGACGTTCTAAATTGTATATCCTGTGAGAAGCAATAATGCTGGGACACGAGGACATAATATTATATTGTCTATCCATTGGAATTACAATTATCATCTTCTAAATAAAGACTATACTTAATATATAATAATAATAATAATAATAATAATAGTATTCATTAATCAAATCCTTCATACCCCAAGTTTTTTCCCAATCAACAGAATAATTATAATAATGTAAGAGTGTATTACTTACAGTACGATAAATAAACGATATACTAAATATGTTATATTAAACGAAACAAAAAATTAGTATACGAGGCAGCAATGAATAAAATGAAATAAAATTGAAACTAAATATTAAATATATATATGATTTACAAATTATCATATTGTTACGAAGGATTAATTAATCGTTCGAAACAATAACCAAAAAAAAATGATGCTGGTAATAGTGATTGAGAAATATATACTCTTCCTAATTAATATTTTATAAATTACTCGCTATAATCTAATATACTCTACATTAAAATATAACTTTGAAAATGAATAATAATTCTATGATTACACGTATAAGCCATTATTATTACTTCTCACTGTAATCAAGTAAAAAGGATCACCGCTCATTATCTAACACGTGTATTTAATGTTAAAATCTTGAGAGATTATCATTAAAAATATATCATTATAGACATGAATTGAATCGTGCGATTATATTGGCTTGATTTATTATCGTTCGATGATTAGAATAATGAGATCGACAAAAGTGCTGTTAGAAATCAATCGGACGGGGAAATATCCCATTGTGTTATTTAATTTCTATTCATTATTATTCTTTCTTTTTATCTTTCACATTTTCTTTCATTTTCTTTTTTCTCTTTACCCTTTTATGCTTTACTTTTGGTTTCTTTTTTTTCGCAAGATCATTGAAGAAGAATTTGTCAAAATATATTTCTTCATAAAAATTGACATTAATAAATATATATATATATATGTATGTATATATAATAACTTATCGATATGCATATATATATATCTGAGAATTATTATATATCCTTAGAAAGCCGATACACATTTGTGTCTGTAATGTATGTGTGTAAATATGTATGTATGTGTATATGAAACTCGACGCGGAAGAGAGTCGATAATCGTAAGAGAGAGAGGGACGCTTGAAGAGTTAAAAATGACAAAAGAAGTAAAGGGGAAAGGAGGGAGGGATGGAAAAGAGAAAATGTTTTCATTGTAAAATATCTCAAGGAAGTTGATACAGCTGATACGTGAACAAGCAGTATAGTATAATACTTTGAAAGAGTAAACGTTTTGGGATATGATTATAGACAAGTAGATTGGTCGATATTTATTTTGTCATACCGGCAAGCACACTTATTTAGAAGAAGGTGAGGGTAGAGGGAAATAAAGGATCATTCAAGGATGATCTCTTCGAAAGTTGACAATTTTTTTTTCGGTAAAGGCGACGAGAAGTCTTTTCCTTCTTCTTCTTCTTCTTCTTCTTTTACTAATGACGGATTAAAATGATTTTGCACATTTACACGATGACGATGAGAGAACATTTTTTTAAAGATACTATGACCTCGTCAAGGATATTTAATATTTTATTTTATAATTGATTTTCTGCTATTGATTTAATTAAACAGTTTGATTAACGATCAGATTATTTTGATAAGGAGACCAGATCATAGGATCTAACACGTGAGATAATTGAATATTTAATATATATAGATAGATCATATTATATGACACACATCAGCACGATAAATTATGTCTACCATATACACAACTCTTTAAAACACATTAGGTAGATCTCTCATATCAGACATTTTAAATCTTCCATATATGCTTATTATAATTACACTTAAGTGTTCATTTATTCGATCTCGATGGATCATCTCGGAAAGATGATCATATCGTTCATCGTTATCTTGCTGATTTGTTAGATATTAATATTATTAATATTATTATTATTATTATTGACGTTAACGGGGAAAAATATTGACGGCCTCCGGATAATATTATTATTATTATTATTATTATAATATATCGAATCGACTTGGGTTTCAAAGTTTGATTATTATAGATTATCTTTCCTTTTCCGATCTCTCTTAACGAAGAGATGAATCCAACGAGAAACGATATTTTATTATTTTATTCTTTTTTTTTAAATATTCTTTTTCTTCTTTTCTTTTTTCTCTTTTTTTTTTTAAATCCTTATTTTATAATATAATATAATATAATATAATATATCAATTTATATATACGTATATTCTTATACAACACACTCTATAAAAATTTCACGTAAACGTCCATAGATATATATATATATATATATATACTATCTAATATATTTATATATGCACACACAACGCTCTCTCTTTGCGCGCGCAAAAACACTATATATTTTTTTTTTCGCATGTATAAACTTTCAAAATCTATTTGGCACTCTCCTAGTTTCGTCAAAAAGGCGAGCACGCTTTGCTATATATTCTTCAATTCAGAGACATTGCATTGGAGTATCGATTTACTCTTTCGCTACACATACTTGTAATTTTATTTTATTTTATTTTATTTTTATTTTTATTATTTTTTTATCTTTTTTTTTTCTTTCTTTCTTTCTTTCTTTCTTTCTTCTTTGTTTTAATGCCTTTATAATTATATGTATACATATATATATATTTTTTCTTATATTTATACGTTTTAATTGGTCTAATCGTAAGAAATTGTTTTTTATATTTAATCCATTCGCGCATACAAAATATTTATCGGCTGCGACTTAAATGGCGCTTTCCACGTGTGATAATAATTATAATATTATATTAATCGTTATACAAATACTATAATGTACGTGCTGTGCTGGCTTAATTTTTTTATATTTCTTTCTTATTTTAATATTTAATTTCTTTTTTTTGGTAATTATTTTCTTTCTTTTCTATTTATTCACTTATTTACTCCTTCTTCTTCTTATTCTTCGCAAAAAGCAACATAAATTTTAAATCGATAAAAGGTATACATTCATCATCGTTTCGCACTTCGATCGTATTTTCCTATCTGTTATCTTTTTCTTTCTTTTTTTTTCTATTCTATTCTCGGTTTGATTTTAAGCATAAATTATGCATATAACGCGTATATATCGCTAAAACGTTTTCGTGAATTTCCATTAATGCAATTGAGATTTTCTTTTGATCATTGATATTTATACATATACATATTGTATATGCTGGAAAAAAAGGGTCAACGTAGCGCGTTTGAATTAATAATTAAGAATAATAATTGTTTTCTTTGTAAATATATACGCACAAGTAAATAAACGAAGATAGGCACGTGCGATTAGAAAATATTAAATACCTATCATCCCCCACAAATATTATATCATTATGGTTTTAAAACACACGTCGCGTTTATAATATATGTACATATTTCTTATTATATGTTTTATTATGTATATGTGTGTAGAGAAGTTATTATTCACAATAAAAGCTTTTTTTTTCCTTTTTTATATATATTCTAGACAGTCATAAGTGCGGAAAGTGTTTTCATTGAGAGAGAGATTGGCTGGATGCAGACCGTTTAATAATAATAATAATAATAATAATTCCAATAATAATAATAATCATCATTTTTCTTAGACACGAGTTTGATTTTTTTTTCATTGATTCTGGATATAAATATATGTATATATATATATATTTGTGATAATGTTAAATTAGATAATTAAAAATTTGTCCTCTTTTCATAATAACGTTTGTATGATTTTTATTTGATTTAATTCTTTGGGCATATCATTTTTTGTTTTTTCTCTTCCCGATATTACGACGTTTATTATATTATCTTCTTTTTTTTTCGTTTATATAATACTTCTTTATTTTTTTTATATATCGTTAATTTAAGAAAAAAGGTATGTTCAAAAAATACTTTCGTCTGTATAATTTGATCTCTTTTTATTTCTATTATTTTTATTTTTTTTTAAGTCCCGAATATATGCATATTTAATACTTGTATAGTTGGGGTCAAAAGTTATTCAATAATTAATTAATGATTTTCTTAAATAATTGTTTAAACGAATCTAAATTGTGTTTTGATTATTTGAAAATAAAAAATTAATCGTAAAATGGTTTTGAAAAATAATAATTTTTAGGGTAATAATTTGGACAGATCTGACTCGTGGTTTATTATATTTGAAAAAAAAACACAAGAAAGAACGAAAAGTTAAGAATTAAAGAAAGAAAAGAAGAAAAGAATTGTTTTTATTCATTTGATTGTGAAAACTTTCGATTAATCCTGTTTATGAGTATCGCGTATGCGTTTTGACAAATTCTCTCGTCGTTTATAGGATATATGCGATTAGGAACGCCTCGGTGAGAGAGAATATAGCACATACTCGAGTCCTAATCTGGTCAAATCGTATATTCGAACAGAATTTAATCGATGTAGTAGTAGTGCATCTATACTCGCGACTGTATCCAGCGACGTTAATAGAATGAGATATACGAAGGGACACGCTATTAGCTTTGATTATCTATTTTGATGAGTTGCTTCGACTGCCTTTTGATTAGCGATACGAACATATTGGTGGGGGACTATGATGAAAGTTAGTGGGTTATCCTGGGAAGGGTGGAGGAATGGGACGGGGGATGTAGTTGTTGGGAGATATGTGTGTGGGACGGGGGAGTGGGATTGTTGCAGATTAATGATAAGAATGAAACGAAGAGAGATGATTAGGGGATACACAGTTTTAGGGTGACTATAAACGTTATCGAACATTTTCATTTTAAAATCGAATTAGGAAAACTCGTTTTAAATGTTCGACACGTTACATTACATTTTGTATTTTGATTTCGGGCTGTCAGCCATATTATTTTGTTTTTTTTATATGTATATATATATATATTTATTTATTTTTTAATCATTTTTATATTATTAATATATATTTATATGTATATCCTTTTTTGTTGTATTATACGATTTGTTACGATTATATATCTTACACCGATATACGACGTGCGACCAACACTCTGTTATCAAAGAAGGCTGTCTGTCGATCATGAAATGATCTATCATAACACCGTTACGTTTGAGATCGAGAAAAGTTGAAATTCATTAATTGTTGAAATTGGTTTAATTTGGAAAACAATGTATTGATATAATAAGATTTTCGTATGGTTATTACGAAAGAGATTATATTCGTGCTTTATCTCATTCTCCATATTAGATAATATTATACATATGTAAATCTATGTATTTATATGTATATATGTATCTTATGATCTCGATCTCTCTCGTTCATCAAACGTTACGTCGACGTGAAACGATTATTCAACATTTATAAAAGTGATTAAAAGAAGCAGCGCGTTTTGATGAATTTACGATTGAAATGTTATTTAAATTAAAAAAAAAAAAACCCCTTAAAAATTGCGTATCGAGTTTGTTTATTAAAACGCCATTTAATAGATTTGATATCTTCGTTTTCTTAATCGTGTGTTTGTATATATTTTCTTGTATGTGTATATTTATATTATGTATACGATCATGTATTGATGTAATTACGTAAGTATTTTAATAATAAGGTACAGCACTTGGAAAAAATGGCATATTTTTCGTGGGGGAAACAGCATTCTTATTAGCTGTCACGTAGCTACCCTAAACATCATTTATTACAACAACCATTATCGAACACCATATCATCGACACACATATGAGTATACATGTACGAAAGTTTTTACATATACGTATATATGTGTCTCATTTTTTTTTTCTTTTTCTTTTTTTTTTTCCTTTTTTAGCCAGTTAATAACGACGCGTGCGCGCGCCCGCGTCTCCGATATGTTTTATTATTTAATTAATTATATTATTATTACGAATCTCAAAGCAACGGTTAAAGAGAGACACATCACTTTTTTTACGTCAATTATAAATTCGTATCTAACATCTGTGCATATATTATGTATTTATATTTGTGTATTGTTATTTTTTTTTGTTTCTTCTTATTTTGAGTAATTAATGATATGAAGAACAAAAAAGAAAAGGAAAAGAAATTTAATAGAAAAGATATAATTCATATTAGGTGTTTGTTTATTTAAAAAACAAAAACGAGGATTTTCGTCGTGATATGTTTTCCAAATCTAATTATTGTATTTCTAACAACGACGATACAACGAATACGATATTATATATTTAAACAAAACATACATATATGTATATATATAGGTTTTATCTCGAAAGTAACATTTCGTTTCCTTCTTCATCTTCTTTTTTTTTTTAATTATTTTTCCCATTTTTCTATCCTTTAAATACTACATTTAAATATAGATTAGGGAACCCTTAATCACATTTATATTTAAATCCTCGTTTGTTTTTATAATGTGTATATTTAAGTGAAAAATAAGAAAGATAAAAATAATAATTGGAAAGTTACAAAAAATTGTGATCTAATAATTATTATTATTTTCTTCTTCTTTACTGTTTCTATTTTTTCTTCCTTCATTTTAAAATTGTTAACTATTATTACTTGTTTGACTAGAGCACCGATATGTCTATAAAATGTATGCGCAGACTATTGCGTTTTTCCCCCCCTTTTATTAATTTTTTATGCATAATTATCTTCTTTTTTTTTGTTTATAAATTAAACGATGACAGATGTTTGGTTTGTTTTGTTTTCTAGTTTTTTTTTTCTTTTCATTTCGCTAGTATTTGTCCTGTTGTGTAGGTATAGAAGAGATACGACGCTTATTTCTGTTCTGCACCGCGGAATTCACCAACACATTAGTTTTCTTCTTTCTTATGTCTCTTAATTTTTTTTTTTTCATTATTATTATTTTTATAAAAACTCGAACAGTTTGACGATAATCGTGATAACGCGAATAGGGAATACTATTACGCTTTTGTGTGTGCAGATTTGTTTAATTATTATATTTTTTTTTGCACACCTACGGGTAACGCGTTTCCACGAAAATCGAGTTCGAGCAGGAAGCAAAGAAGGAGAGAGGTCCTGTTTTCACATTTATGTCTTTCATAATTTCGCGGTTGCGTCCAGTTTCACGGACGAACATGCGCGCTTATTATTATTATTATTATTATTACTATTGTTATTAATTATATTATTAATATTAATATTATTATTATTTTATTATTATTATTTTATTATTATTATTATTATTATTATTATTATTATTATTACTATTATTATATATACATATAAATGCGTATTATGGAAACTGTGGATATGAATTTCATGGGGCGTTGGGAATAAATAGGAGAAGGTAAATATGTTTTAGTGTGTTAGTGTATGTGTTTCTGCCTATCTAATTATTTCGATTTTACAAGCGACAGTAACAGCATTTTTCTTTCTCTCTCTCTCTCTCTCTCTCTCTCTCTCTCTCTCTTTCTCTTTTATTTTAATTTTTTCTTGTGTTATTATCTTGATGATCTTTTTTTTTCTTTTTACTTATTCTTTGATTAATAAAAATCACGTATATTTAAGCCGCGCGCTATCGAACACTTAAAGAACTAAAGCGCGGGTTGTTATTTTTTTTTTTATCTTCTTCTTTCTTTCTCCCTTTTACATTTTGTGTTCCAATGTGCAAGCGGCTATTCCGATCGAGATCAGAATCTAAAAAGGGTGTTCCTTTTTTCTTTTTTTTTTTTCTATTACTTATTATCATTTTTTTTTTTTTTAATGTTATCTCTTCTCTCTACGTTTGTTACGTTCATTATTTCTTTTTAAAAAAGATTATTATCTCATCTACTTGATAAGTGGATAGATAGATGATTAAAAAATCAAATTACAAAGGGATATATATGTGTTAATGAGCAAACCGTATTATCAACGCGTTCAGGACCATCGTTTCTGTTTTTGTTTCTTTTTAAAAAATGTTTTTTTAAATGTAAATTTTATTATTTTATGCTAATACGCTATACTCCGATATATTATTACGTTTATGAAATATTTTCATTGAATTAGAAAAAATGTTGTAAAACATTCATCCAGTTCGATAATAATTTCGATAATAAATTTCGATCGTCTTGATGCGTTTAGTAAAAAATAAATAAATAAATAATCGAATAGTCAGTCACTCTATTTCTAATTAATAATTTACAAAAAAAAAAAAGAATCATAAGAAATAGAAAACAACGTGGTAAAATCTCTATATGGTAGCACGAACGAAATTAAGTGCGAGGATTATAATCAATTATCTCGATTAATAAGGAATATAAAGGTGATACCATGGTCTGTGCACCCCCTACACCGATGCGTCTCGGAATGATCCTTGATTTACAAAGTCATCCGTGGCGAACGGTGAAGGGGGTCCGGCCGCTATGCTTGATCCAACTCGTGACAAACCTCCATGTAATCTGGATTATGCATTATGTCTTTTATCATATCCTTCAGAATCGTGTAACGCGGAAACATCGGATATATCTTCGAATTGTTGTATTCCTCCTGTAAGATAAAACAAAATATTGATATATATTATTTTATTATTTATTAGATTGTCAAGTATAAAAAATAAAATAAATTTTTAATATATAAAATAATACAAATTTCTAAATATATTATTAACCAGTCAATCTAATATCATCGATCAATCGAAATATTATATCTTACGTTACTTTTCAAAACCAATTAATGTAATTGAATAGATCGTATCTTTTTTTTTTCTTCAACGAAATCAAGACTCCAATTTCTCTTTCTCTCTCTCCATGGTGTTATATTTGNATTATAATTATGATTGATTTGATGTTATTATTGTTTATAATTGCACGATGACGTATCGAACGATAGTGAATTTTTTATTACATACTCATCAATTGCTCGAAACATTTTTATCCAAATTCGAAATTACAAAATCTACCATTGATTTGATAAACATGTATGCATTTTATCTTCTTTTCCTTAAATTTTAATTAATCGTAGAAATAAGAAGTAAAAGAAAAAGAGAAAGAGAAGAAATAAAAATACGAAGGATCTTGAAAGTAGCAGACATTTTTTATTCCCCCTTTATTTTTTGCTCTCACACTCTCTCTCTCTTTCTCTCTTTTTCTTTCATTTTCCACGTTTCCCCCGTTCATTTCTTTTCCGTTCTACCGATAATGGCGTTTACTCACCCTCGAGTCTTTCAATGCGTTCCCTCTTCGTCTCAGCTTCCTCCGCCAATCGTGCCGAGGTTTTCACGCCCTCTCCACTCTTGTGAGTTTTTTCCATGATGGAACAGGCACGCAGGACGAAGGCAAGAACGGTTTCTTGTTTCTCTTGCCTTGGTATATCCACCAGCGTCCAGTACTGCGTCTCCAGTTTGATCACATCCTGAGAAAAGGGACGAAAACCGCAACTACGGGTGTAAACTAGGTATATATACCTATCTACTACTTATATACATACATATATGTATAAACTGATACGTGTATGTGGTTTATGTACATCCATGTACTATGTATGTATATACATATATATGTAAGAATCGAAACCACAGCACAAGCAACTTTGTGAACTCGTCAGGAGATAAGGGTTGTAGAAAAAAGATGTAGGAAAAAAAAAATACCTTCATTTAGCGTTTCTTTTTGACGATCAAAATTATGTCTGTGTATAATTTCTTATATTAAAAATAAAAACTATAAGAAAAAGAAAATATACTCTAAAGTATATAATATCACGTTTAAAAAATCGTTTAATTAAAAAAGATGAACGGGAACGTGGAAAAACGTTTTTGAAAAATACGATAAAAAGTAATACCCTCATTTACGTTTTAATATTTCGAGAATTTAATGTTTTAAAGATATAGGGAGAATGAAGAGAGAAAGAGAAGAGGAAGAAAATAAAAAGAATGAAAATGATTTAAAAGAAAGATCACGATGAAAATTCGTTGCTTTTTTGCCGTGAGAATGGTTGATATTTTTTTTGCGTAGTAAAAAGAAAAAAATAAAGAAAAAATCATTTCAATTAGTCGATTCGTATTTGAATATTTCTGTGAAATAGATATCGTCGTTTTGAAAATGAAATTGTCAGAAGGATGAACAAAAAACTATGTTAGTACTCGTATTATAGAATTATACTTTTTAATATATATCGAAAATGTTTTATCAAAAATGCATACAGCTGGTGCTGGTGCTGGTACTGCTGCTGCTGCTGCTACTACTACTTCTAACACGAAATTACAGAATCGAGAGTATCGATAACGTCGATAACTTTTAAAGAAACTCGTATTACTTCGATAAAATGACATAGTAGTTTCATAAGAGAGATCTTTGAAAAAGGTATGCGAGAAAGGGGTTGAGAACATGAAATTCCATGCGGGAAGTTAATTTCATGCTGGGATAGTTCACGTTGTATGTACAAGTATGGTATATATGTATATATATATATATATATGTATATACGGTGTTTCCCTGTAGAGGGAAAACGAGGGATACCGATAAGCGATCGTCCTTTGTTACTAGTCAGACCATAGACCCTCTCGGAATAGTAATCTTGTATCTTGGTAGCGGAACAATTGCAACGTAATTGTATGTCCAACAAGTAACAACGATAAAATATTGTTGTGGAATATTATTTAACTATAAATAATCGTATAAATAATTATTATCTTTCGATGGATATATATTCTCCGTTACTGAATATATTAAAAAATGAATCAACATTGGATTTGTGTCAGAGGGATTGAAACTAAAGAAATAAGATACAAAGTTATTACCGAGATAGATGAAGTTACTTTTCATAGAATAATATTCTAGAACCACCACCACCACAAGGAATACATATATATGTAGAGAGAGAGAGAGAGAGAGAGACTTCAATGTCGAAGCTTATAATTACAGAAGGATCTCTATAGGAAGTTTCCTCACCTTGATCATAACTTTCAGGAGGTTGTACCGTTGGAACACGTTACGGACTTGTTTACTGTTCGTATACTTGCACATAAGCTCGACGAGAGCACGTTTAGCGGTGTCATAACTTCCTTCGAGTCGTATCCTTACTACCCTCAGTCGTTCGTTCGTCTCGATGACCTCTTCCTTCGTTTGACCACCTGCGAGTGATAAGTTTGAAATTCGATAAACGATTGTCCAGTTACCCTGTTCGTATGTGACTAAACCTCTATTACTTTGACTATTATCAAAGTTATACAGTATTATATATGATATTTATTTTACAAAATACTAATATCAAAGTATTTAAAAATATTCTAAAAACATAATAATAATAATAATATTAAATATTAATGTAAAAAGGATTAGGAGTAAATGGGATAAGAAAGACACCTGTTTCTAATTATTTTCATCTTAAACTTGGCCCGGCTAGTTATTTAAATCCAAAGCAAGTTGAAATTTATTATCACGATATATCTCTGGTACTATAAGTAACCATCGTAAAAGGTTTTAGGAGAAGAGAGAGAGAGAGAGAAAGGGAGAGAGGGTGTAGTATTTTCCGGTTCAATACGGGTTGGAGGGGGAGAGGGTAGGAGAACCCTTTAAATCGGTGCCGACGTAACTGCTTCTGGGAAACCTAGTTTCGATTGATTCTCAATTAACTCGGCACCGAGATAGTAACGAAATTTGCCGACATAAATAAATCGGAACGCGTTGCTGGATAGATATAAACGATAACCCTCGACAGCTTGTCCTTATATTCGGTACGTCGAATTTCCAGAACGAGTAGAACGAATTTACCCGAAGATTGACTCTTCCCTATCGTACCATGAATTTCTCCTCCCTACAATCTAATTTTTCCCATTTTCGTATTGAACCTTTTTTAACCTTTTACTTGTATGCTCGAATAATTCCTATCGTAATTGAGAGAAAAAAAAACAGTATCCTCCAAGCGAATAATCATTGGGATAAGTAATATGGAAACCTATAAACCTTTAATAATTTTAAATCGAATACAATTTAGTTTAAATATTATCCTATAACTTCATTGTTAATAAATATATTTTTTTTTACACATACACACACACACACACAATACAGTAATTAAATATTACTAAAAAATTATCTTCAGCTTATAAGCTTAAAATGAAATAATGATTAAAATTTAATATTACAGAAGTTGTTTCAAAAGAGTTATACTAATTTTAAATTTAATTAATAATTATTGTAGTTTTGATAATTGGTAAATTTTTGCATAACCTTAATAACTTCCAATTAATGAAACATTAAACGTAGATGTATCATCATTCTCTGTATATTATTAACGACGTAATTAATTATATCAGATAATTCGCTTTGTACGTCTTTTGATTATGCGCCGTTAAAAGCGAATTGTCTGAACGTGGAACATTCATAAGCTAACATGTGTTTCTACCCGGCGTATGTATATATTTACTAGATACTGCATATATATACACATATACATATGTGTAATCCTTTTTACATCTAAAGATTAAATTTTAACGATACTTTTTTTGAAACTAACGAACCTAGTACAGAAAACAAAATCCAATCTGAGTTAACTATCTGGGGCGTTAGCGTGTTTTTAAAAAATAAATCTTTTTTCCGTGGAACAAACTTACTCGTTATTGTCACAGAAACACATACATACATACATACATACATACAGAATAATACATCTTTGTTACGTTAACACGTTGAATTGGCATGCCAGGAAGGAACGTGTTAATTAGATAGTGTTAATCTAAGTTTAATAGAGCTAACGCGGCACGTAACATGTTGTTAGTCGAATACCCCATACCACCTTTTCTCACACCCCATAACCAAATAGATAGGACAACGTCCAGCAGGAGTTCTATTCAAGAGAAACTAACAACCTGTCTGCATTGGCTAAGAGCCAAAGACTTATTTCCACCGATTGCTCGTATAAAACGTCTTTGAGATTCATTGACTTGGATTATTGCATCTCTACGAAGGTATTAAAGTAAAAGACCATGTTTTGTTCAAATTACTCTTAAATTATTGAAATCAAGTAGAAAATTACCCTTTTTGTTTCTTTTTTTTTTATTCAAACAATGTATCATTTAGTAAAATTTTACGTTTAATATTTTATTACCTATATTAACTCGAATCGTTTTTTATTTAAGATATTGTAAATTATTTCTAAAGTAACTTCGTTCTCAAACATCCTGACAATTGTAATCGTAATTTTATTTAAAAATTATTTCATTTATATTATTAATGCTATTTGCATATTTCAATGATTAAAATAATAAATATAGTAAAAGAGATTGATCATTTTGACTGGTTACTGTATAAACACGTATAGTACATAAACTGTTTGTTGATTTAGCGTTGAATATAAACGAATACGCGCGAATATATATTTGCTCAGTCAGTTATAAAATATACACAAAAGTAAAGTATATATCTATATACTCACTCGATGTTCCTTCATCCTTGACATCTTGAACGATCCTTCGTACACTTTGAGTAAACTTTCCCACGAGATTTGTTCCCGCTGAAACAGATCGAAGAAGAAAAATAATCGTCTGGTTCTTAAAAGATATATTTGTATTATATATAATATGTATTTAACTACTACGGCCTATATATATGTACTATAAAGTGGATTCGGTTTAAGCAGATAAACCAAAGAGACGAGTTTAAAAGTTCAATTTTCTGTGACGATCAAAGTGTGTACACACATATCTCTTGGGAACCTTTAATATTTTGCTTTTATCCACCCTCGCGAGAATTTTCAGGGATTAACAACATACGTCTGGGTCGAATGATGGCTAAAGAGGATATGTACATAGATATTATATCTGCATAAGTACCGTGTCTGTATTTGCGCGTGTGTCTCTGCTGTATGTGTGTTTGTATTACGAAAGTATTTACTTTAATCTTAAACTGTGAAATACGATATCAGTGTGCTGCTATTATACAACTAGCTATCAGATAAAAAACAAATAAATCTTCTTATTCGTAAAAAAACCAATTGTTCTTTTAAATTCTTCCAAAGTTGAACTCTTAAAAGGGTACCAGTCGCAGTTCTTCTCGCTAACTTAACTTGTTACCGCAAAACGAATTCCTTTGACCTGTTACTACTCATTGCAAACTTTATCGTGATATTTTTTCTCTTCCTCCCTTCCTTCTTCCTTCCTTTCTTCTTATCTTCAAGAAAACTAGGTAATTGCATGAGCAAGTAACTTCTACGTTTAATCACCGATATTGTTTCTTAATCTTCCTAGATATTTCATCAACTTACTCGCTTAACTCTATTCTCCTTTCTCTCTCTCTATCGGTATTATTAAAATTATTTATAAGAAGATATTTCACTATAAGAGAATGAAATTTACCATTTAAAGATCATATTTCTTTTTTAAAATATTCATTCTCTCGGAAATGAAAATATATAAGTTGGTTAAAATTGACGATAGAAAAAACAATTCATTTAAGTTTAATTTATTTTTGTTCTTAATTCAATTGTCAATCGATTTATTTTCATATTTTTCTAAATACCAATATATATATTTACAGAGGGAATTTACGTATACAAAATTAGTAAAATTTTTATGTTTGTAGATTCGTTTTCTAGAAAATTGCGCTTATCCATCATATCGGATTTATATTAATCGTAGAATAAACTGCATTTAATTAATTTCTGTTCACCTTTCTGTATAAATGGTAAACATTTAGAAATCGTTGCAATAATATTTAACTGATGTTGTAACATCCCTGTTACACTGAAGAAGACAGACTAAACGTAAGAGAAATAAATCAAGCGATTATAAAGGTAAAACGTAAACATTGCAGTAGTTAATGAAATTGAAAACAAAACAAAATATTTATTATTAATAATTAATTGAACGAAATGGGTTAATGCGGTGTAAACGCGTATTCCAAATCATCTTTAAACATAATTTCCTCGAAAATGGAATCTCTAACGATAAAATCCAGTTCTTCAATTTTAATTAATAAATCTGTATTTTATGGTATTTATTTTTTTAACGTGTATATTAATTATTAATTATTAATTTGGAAAAAATTGAGAAATAGAATTCTATATGTAAAAGTAATAAACTTTTGTTGATCATATATAAGCTCAATGAAAATCTTGTTTTATCCGTTGACGTTTACAGAATATTGTTCCTCTATCACTGACACGAACTATGGTAAAAGACAACATCGTTGGAAAGGGTAAGTGATTTAATTATCAATTTTAATACCTTGTCCTTCGTTTATCAGTATATCCTAACCTATCTTCTACTCTAATTACATTCCTTCCCATTCCACTAAAACTATATCTCCTGGTTCATCACTCAACATCGGAGCTCACGTTTCCTGGATAAAGGCAATACGGTTTGACCCAAAACTGACAAACCTTAGATTACCATTACAGTACGTGTAACGTTAAAATTAGTTTTGAATTTTTTTCTTTTTTCTTTTCACATTAATCAACGAAAAATATAAATAATACTAAACCGTATTAAAGTTTATTTACATTTATTTTTATCAAAGGGAATCAAACTACTCGTCTTCAAAAAAATCATAAATTAATGCAATAAAAGTATTTTTAAAATTCATCGAATAACATTATAATTTGTAAGAAATTGTGCCAAAAAATTTGACAATCTGTCAGTTGATCGGTCATACAATACGTTTAAATGTTAATTGATTACGCGTATCTATTTAATCGATCATCGAACTGAACCTAAAGACAAACCTAAAATCTGTGAAAAAAAATGTAATTAAGAAGAAAGGAAGGGAAATCCTCTTTGTATACTTTTTTCCATAGATCGTTGAGATCCCCCTTTCATCGTTTTATTATTACTCGTATATCTTTTCTTTTTTTTCCTCCCTCCTATCAAAGGAAAGAAAGAAGTAAAAACGTTTACAATAGCTCGCTTTGTAACTCCGTATCTGTATTTTTCTTTTTTTTTTATTCCTCATTCGCGTAATCCGTTTATCGTTCCTTTTTATACGTGTTACACAAGAATCTTTCTCTACCTGTCTCTTTTTATCTACGTGAAATCTGAAAAGAGGCTGATGCCAATGATTTCTCTCCTTTTTCCCCTCTTTCTCTCTCTCTCTTTACCGGAAACTATTCTTCTCGTTTTCAATCGAGACACGGAATTACCTACCGACGTGATAATCTTTCTCTCTCTCTTTTATCGTTCGTTGATCGATTCGATTTCGTAATTCGCCTAGGAAAGAATAAAAAAAAAAAGTAGAAAGACAGAGATGGTAGTACGAGCGAGAAATAAATCGAACATGAATTCGCATGAACGATTATTTCCAAGAGATAAAATTTCCCTCACCTCGCACGTATTTTAAAAATATGAAAAATATGGAAACATTCAAACGTGATACACATTAAATCGGATTAATTCAAACGCGTAAGATCGGTCGAACGATTTTCATTTTTTAAATTTCTTCCTCTTGAAGAGAGATTAAAATCCGAGCTATATATATGTTCTTTCAATTTTATATTCATCGAATATCATAGTTGAAAGAAATAGAAGGAGAACAAAAAAATAAGATTAGAGACAAGGGAGACAGAATTTTCTTTGTAAGATCTTCAAATATTTTTGCTTTTGCTCTATCTTTTTTCTCGCTATTTCCATCTTTTTTTTGTCTCTTTCTCTTTTTCTATCTTAATCTCTTTTTCCTTTTGATAAAGAGTAGAAAATCGGCGAGCTTAGATGGGACAGTAGTAAAAGCCGGGTAGTAGTCAGACACGATCGCGTTTGGCATCAAGCCAAACGTAACATCTCAACGAAAAAGGGAGGAGAAACTTGTATCCCTACCACTTTAAAGGGTACCACAGACATTCACACACACGTACACAAACACATACAATTTTAAACCATCTTATTGTCTTGTGATCGCAAAAGTCGTGCAATGTCATTCAACATTTTGTATATGTCACAGGAAACTCGGCTCGAGGATCCCACACACATTGAAATTCTCAACGTGTTTTTTCTCCTCTCTTTCACTCTAGAACACCTAACATATCCGAGAACGAAGAGACGACGAAGACGACAACGACGACGATTACTCTTTTTTCAGGTTTCGCTTTGGCAACGTGTGTACGTGCTCGAAATGAGGATCTAAAGCGGCACGTTTCTTAAATAAAACCGATTTTCAAGTGGCGGGTAAAGCAACAAGCGACTTTTTTTTTCCATTGCCCCTTTTTCTTTTTTTCTCTCTCTCTCTCATTCCCTTATTTTCCTTCTAAGAGTACGTCTAACTTTTCTAATACTTCTTTCTACTATTTTTTTTTCTCTTTTATACTTTCCGGTTACTTTTTACGATTCCAACGAATTTCGATAAACTTCGTATTCGTTTGTTCGAACGATTTTTATTCTCTCTTTTTTTATTTTTATTTTTGTTGGCGTTCTCTTTTTAAATATATAATCGATAAACTTTAATCTTCTTGAAATTGTACACTTTTTCTTTTTTTTTTTCTTCTCTCAATCTCTTGGACGTGTATATAGATATATGAATTATCCTACGTATACTCTAACGTACATCTTTGCTACTTGCAATGATCGGCTTATTTACAGTACGTTACGTCTGACTACATTCCCAACGTATACTACTTAAAGCTGAAAGTGAGTAATTCCTAAAGAGCAGTTTTATGTACGTTTATTTTCTTTTTTTATTACGTCAGACTCTTACACTTTTTCACTTTTAACGGTTCAGACATATACCCGGTGAGAACATTAGTTTGATTTATGCTTGCGTAAAGAAAAAATCGTTAGAGGATAAAATCTGTGTTTCTTTTTTATTCTTTATGTGTGTATTAAAATATATAAAACATTAAATATATATTATATAAAATTTTGTAACACGGGATACGATGGTACGGTATTATCGCTGACAAGGTCCAAAAGGAATAAAAGAGTCCCCAAAGTTGAAATTGAGTTAGGCAATATGAAGTGACTACAGGTTAGAACTACTTCGATTTCCGTGGGTTGGCTAAACTAGAGCAGGGCGTCTGTAGTCAATGTAGAAAAAGAGAGAGAGAGAGAGATAGTGGAAAAGAGGGAAAAGATATCGAGACTACAAGTAAATGAAATTTTACCTTCTACGCGAAAGAAGATTAACTTTGGAATGTGAAAGTTGAAAAGAGCTAGATGGTAGGTACAGCGAGATACGAAAGAGAAATACAAAAGAAATCAGAAAGAAAAAAAGAAAAGTGGAGTTTGATTAAAACTGATGATAGATAAGTAATTAATGAGATATAAAAAGTAAAGGAACAAAGAGTGTACACGTACGATGACATTATTATCGAAAAAATTCAAACATTTGCTATCTGTTCTTTTTTTTTATCATAGAAAATATTGTACAACTGCTATTAGAAAGAAATCAGGGAAAAAATAAAGGAAAGTATGACTCTCATATAATAATTGATAAAAAATTAATGAAATAAAAATCCTATTGACAAAGTAGATATGTAAAAAACAAAACGAAGGAAGAAATAAAGTGCATCGAAAATCGATGTGACGAATAAGCTGTAAAAGTACGACAGAATATGTATTATTATGGGAGAAAAATTCCAGAATATTTATTTGGTTGGATGTACCTTTTTCTAGTTTCTTTTTTTATGGTAGAAAGAATGAATGTGTTCGTCGATTGACGAGGAGCTATACGAATACACCCGAATGGTTAAACCATGGAGCGGATTTTGCCACTCGGATCAAACGTATCGACCACAACTCTGTGGCTCTTGTAGGTTGTGTGTAAGCAGTAACAACGAGGGTGTGGCCAGCCTATACTACTATCCTGAGTTCCAACCTCTCTAATTCTAACACCTGCACGAAGAGAGAGATAGAGATAGATAGAGATAGATGCATATAACAGATAAAGAGAGAGAGAAAGAGAAAATCGTGCTCACGCGCGATCGCGTATTCGCGACTAAACCGATATATGCGGGCGCGACACGTTCGCCAATTATTTTGCGGCTGAGTTTCTACCCTCCATTCTCGAATAGCATACCCACCCCTTCCCTAAACTCTCCTCCACCCTCCCCAGATCGTGGTTGTGAAAGGAAGCAACGGAGTTTTGATCGACGATTTAAACGAAACGTCGTTCATTTTTTTTTTCATCGACGTACATGAATCGTATGTTATGGATTTTCAAACTCTTCTTCTTGTTTTTATATTTCTTTTCTTTTTAGAAATTACTAGTGTGTATATTAAATCATTTTATTTGTATACCCCACTATTGTTAAAAATAAATAAATAATATTTTAATTTTAATATAGGAGTATGCATAAATAGTAATTTGCAAAAAACTCACCACCTGAACAGTATCACTAATTAAACCATAATATTTTGAGGTATTTTATTTGTAATAAAAAAAAGTAACGTTTTATTTCGAGCTTTTGTGTTTCTTTGAAAGTTAAGTATAATATATATTTCTTTTTTTTATTATTTTACTCTCATAATGAAAACTTTAAACGGAAAATAATAGAATAATTATAATATTTATAATAACAGGTATTGTTATATTTCTCTGCATTGTTCTCTAGTTGAACGTTTATCATTTTGAATATGGTAATTCGTTGAAAAATTCTCCTAGTCATACAATACTTCACTACGATGAAATTTAATTATAGAGTAATCTAATAAAACGAATATATATATCTGTCTACCACATACACACACTGTTCTTTCTGACTGTTCTATTACGCGAAACAATTTTCTTTTGAAATTCACCTCGTATCCATTCCCTTTCCATCTTGTTCTTTCACACTCGAATCTTTTTACTCGACACGGTCCCAACATCCCTATTCGATTTGAAATATATTTTTCTTCGTACATTTTCTGTTACCCTTTTTCTCCTATATATATATATATTATATATTCTACCTCAAATTTATTCAACAAAATTCTTTGACTCTACACTAAATCTACATTAAAATCTACCACACGTGGTCAAATGATAAAAAAGGTTAAAAATTATGGTCAGCTTACTTTAGATGTACTTTATCCTTATATCCAATCATACATATCCATATCCATAATTGCAAGTATCCGTATATGTATATATCACTCTTCAGCACTACACACATTCGCTCACATATGCATGTCACTTGCATAGGACGAAATCACGCACACACGTATACGCGACGCGATATAAATGTCACTTTAATTAATATCCTTGTTACACCTTCCGACGCTCGAAGAAGACTAACGATTTATTATGAAAAGTAATTACGAATACATACGACATGTACCGAACTTACACGAAGGTCAATAACAATGTTTGGTTGTTGACACCGGCCAAGGAGTGACGGAGATAGACGAACGTAAACAAAAGATTGAACGCTCAACTAAGCCGGTAATTAATTAATGTTTTTTATGTGTATTTCATATTTAACGAATTTCCTAGAATTAACCGAGAGATACAAACAGTACCGATGTTGAGCTCGTTTAACTTGGACATACACCTTCGCCTATCTTTCTCTCAATACATTCCATACGTATGGGATTATTACTATGTTTTCGTACAGCTGACCTACTTTTCTTACCAGTGACCTATATTTGAACAGATGTTTTCTATCTTCCCCTAAGTTGTATATTCTTCATATTATATATTCTTCATATTATAGCATATATCGTATTATAATATCTCAAATTATTCGGATAATTTTAATTATTACGGTTCGTATTATTTGTCATTTCATTATAGATTTGAAGAATATGTATAATATTCGTATATAATAATAATAATAATAATAATAATAATAATATATTTTTATACGCCGATTTAATGATCGATAATAAATGAATAAATAAGTCATTTTAATGATCTCGCGCGTGCTAGCTGTCGACTGCATACGATCAATGACAAATACCGAGTACAATATTCGTGCGAAAGCTCGCGATTGTTTCATACGGTTTAATAGGTTTTTGGTCACGTCACGACACGGCCAATCACGGCGAGGACTATTAAAAAAGGATTATGAAAACGATCGGGTTTATATCAAAATAGGACAGCTTATGTTCTCGGTACAATTAAACATTGTATCAACGATGTATTTCATAGTAATAAACCAATATAAACAATAAAAAAAGGTCGATAATAAAAAGAACAAACACATTTTTTTGTTATACATTTTTTATAATTTATTACTGCACGATATTAATGTGGTCCTGTTTCTTATGATAAACTAACCCATTGATATAAAATCAAAACTATTATTTAAAACTATTTATATCAAAAAGAGATAATAAAATAGTTCATTTTAATCTTTAAAGGAAGAATTACCGATTGAAAGAAAATGATACGAAATTGTTCAAAGTAAAAATAAGGTAATATAAAACTTAATTGAATTATTGTGATATACCAGTTAGGTATTTCTATTTGCATATTTTGTATTGGTCTATGAACAATATAGACAAATCATACGTTTCAAGACGACTCATTCAAAGTTAACGTAAGAGAAGTTACCCTAGGAAATCTTGGTGGTCGCAGCTGGTACAACGACAGTCTTTGTTTCATCAAGTCTGCAAGAGTTAAAATGGAAACAAAAGGTTTTGGTTGCTCTCTTACTCTCTTAGTCTCTCTCTCTCTCTCTCTCTCTCTCTCTCTCTATCTATCTATTTCTATTCTCTCTCTTTCATTTTATTTCTCTTTCTCTATCTTTTGCTCGATGCTTTTAAAGGATATTCTCGACAGGCTGCTGCTGCTGCTGCTGAAGAAGAAGAAGAAGAAGAAGAGAAGAACGCCTATGCAAATGCAAACGTTTCTTTGGAGAATTTCAAAGAGAATTTACGAATCCATTATATTATATAATATTATCCGCGATAACTATAGTTGAAAAGTGAGATACTCTCTATCCATTATACGATCT
Source organism: Mischocyttarus mexicanus (assembly GCA_023678845.1). Lineage (NCBI taxonomy): Eukaryota > Metazoa > Arthropoda > Insecta > Hymenoptera > Vespidae > Mischocyttarus > Mischocyttarus mexicanus. Next base: position 4,501,923 of record JACGTP010000007.1, on the reverse strand, counting down.
ACCATCTCTCGTTAAACTTATTGTTTTATGATCTCGAAAATGAATAATTACATGCGATTGATATATATGCATATCTAAATATTTTCTAATCAATTTATGATAGACTGTTTAAATAAATCATTTAAAAAACCAACATCTACATCTTCCCCCTATTTCTTCAATCCCTATATTTCTTTCTTTTATTAAATACAAGAAAAGAAAAACTATATCTCTTCAGCTTCTTGTTATTCTTCTAGGAAAATAACGAATATTTAAATAAGAAAAAGTTTCTCTAAAAAAAAGAAAGAAAACAGATTACAAGGTGAGCTTTAAAAGTATCTAAAAGTGATTGAAAAATAAAATCATTACTATTCCTCGAGACGTTTGTAGATCATTTTTTCTTCAGATCATAAAACTTCAAATTTAATTACTTAATTATACGAACCTTAAACTGTACTTCCCCTCACCTCTTTGCTAAATCTTTAAAATCGTTTAATAAATTTTGAATCATCCTATATATAAAAGAAAAAAGACAATTAGAATAAAAGAAAAAAAATTGTAATACGAAATAAGTGTTACGAAGCAACGTCCCTGTCTATCTCGTTTGTAATTACGATATAAATCCGATTTTAATTACGAGAAGAGAAATTCTTGATTTCCGACGACGATGTATTCTGAAAAGAAGAAGAAGAAGAATGGAAGTCTCTTTGTACGAAAGTAATGGATAGTAGGAAAAGACAACTCCAAATGACTTCTTCTTATTTCACCACCCTTACCCACCATAGACAATTATTATATTCCTTTGTTCGGCTTTGGTGTGTTGGTAGAATCTCTTCTTTCCTATCACTGAAAGAAAATCGTAAAGCAATGCAAATTTTCTAGTAGTGTTTTTACTGGTATGAGCAACGATACCTTTCACCCTCACCCTCCCTCCTACCCTCTTCCACAATCACCCTCTCTTCCTCCCTCTTTTTCCAATTATATCGTCGTCCTTTTCGACGTTCATTTATAGAACTTGACTTACTTTTTTTTTTTTCGTTGGTTAACATTGCTTACTCCACTTGCTTGAATTATTATCGAAGAAGAGAATTAAAGATAATATAAAAAGGCCTACGTTGAACCCCGAATTATATATTAATTTAAATGTATTTTTCTTTGACACAAATGCAACCTAATAAGGAAGAATTTTATATAGAATAATAATAATAATAATAATAATAATAATAATAATAATAATAATAAAAAGAAGAAGAAGGTCGAGGAGAAGTTGTTAGACTACTCTTTCAACATACTAATGTAAGATCAGAGAGTTCTTCTTCTTCTTCCTCGTTCCGATTGAACGAGGACATATACTTGCGATCATCTATGCTTTTATGTTCGCGCGTCCGCTATTCAGAGCGCGTGCATGTCATACGTACCGTGACGACTCGTTTATGGTTCGATAAAGAGAGCAACGTTCATCGTATCGTACTTTGAATCGACCATTTTTCTTTTTTTTTTTTTTTTATTTCACCGATCTCTCTCTTATCGTATAAAATACTTAAAATGCATACAAAAAAGTTCCCTTTTTTTCTTTTACGAAGAAACTAAACAACAACAACAGGAACAAAAACTAAAAAATAAAACGTTAACTCTATTACAAGACGTTGACGTAATTTGTTCATTTAAATGCGTATTATTCGTAAATGGTCCTATTAAATAAAAATAATAAATTACGTTAATGTAAACGGTATTAGGTGTAAAATTTCGAAAAAATTGTATTACCGTAGATCATCGTTGTACTTTAATGTGACCATTTAATATCTCTTTTGTAAATGGTCTTTTAGGATTTAGGATAGTGAGAAAGTAGGTGGTAACTATCGTACACAGCTTGGGACATAATGCCTGCAAATTTACTATCTAATTACATGGTGTTGAGAATCGATCGTTTCCTTGCCTAGGGGCAATTCATGAGACTGTACGAAAACGTTCAACGGGTTTAAATAATGCGTCTTTGATGTATAGTAAAAAAAAAACACACACATAAAAAGAGAAAGAGAGATAGAGAGAGAAATAATTCAGGCGTTGTATTTTACACGTCTAACAATCTTAGTCGTGTGAGTAAGTAGCGAACGTAGAAAAGCACTCCCCTCTCCCTTCTTCAGTACTTTCAATCTATGCTCGTTAGACGAAGATTGAATGAGTATCCGTTCTCACAAATTAATCGCTTCTAGAATTTCTCTCTCTCACTCTTTCACCCTTTTCTCTCTTAAAATTAATTTTATCTAAACAGTTCCTACGAATAAATAATTTATTACAAAATTTATTTCATATATTTAATTTCTATTTAAACAAATTTTCCTTTTTTCCTCTTCCTTTCGATAGATAAAAATGTCATAACGATTGAATAATGAGAGTCTTTGAGCGAGCGATGAAAGAAGATTTGTTGTTTTGTATTTATCTTTTTTTTTTTTTCGGAATTTTATTTCTACTATGTCATCCTGCTTTGACTTTCATTCATCACCGATTCGTTCATATTTCTGAGAATGTAATGACGCCACCGCGTCATTACATGATCCATGATACTTCTGAAAATACGTACTGTTTAATATAATCATGATTGAATTTATTAGATAAGATCATTGATTATCATTGAAGTAAACGGTGCGTGGCAAAGCAACGACGACACTCCTTTAAAAATGTTTTTCAATCCTTATGGAGAACAATTGTAATGACAAAGCTTGAAAAGGTGCGACTCGTTTGTAACGTTGAAAAAAAAATAAAAAGGGATTTAAATTGTTAAGTTTTCTTTTCCGCATTCATACATATTTTTTATCTTTTTCTATTCTCGTATAATAGAAGACAAATGTATTCAAGAATTGATTATGTTATTAGTGAATCACACATTAATAGATCTGTACAATACACACACACACACACACACATAGATTTGTACAAACATTTACTCGTAAACGTTGTGACTTTTTTAGGGTCAATTTAATAATATCTTTTCTTCCCATGAGAGTTATCGTAACGCAAAAAAGACTTTTATTATAATAAAAATCCAATTTTTATGTTAATACGTTGCGATGGAATGAGAGTGATATATGTAGAAGAGGAAATACGTATATAAATACATACATACGTAAGAAAACGAGCGTGTAAAAGTGCACAAGAGAGCGTCAGCCGATCTTTCTGCACAGATTTCCTAACAATTTTATGGGACCGCACTAAAATGCAAATGTTATTGCTACCTGTAAATCACACTGCGAACCTCTAGGTGGTTGGATCGATGGAGAAAAAGAACGAAAAGGGAGAAAGAGAAAGAGAGAGGAACCTTTAAAATAACGAAGCTTGCCCTCGTTTCTTTCCTGACATACAGAAAAAAATATAGTTTCTAAGAAATATAAAAAGATGAGAGAGAGAAAGAAATAACAGAGGATAACAATATAAAAAAAAAATAAGCAAAAATAACAAAAATATCCATTGTGTAATTTGTATAAACGGGAATAATTATTAAGAATAAGAAATCAACGAATTCATGTTTTCTTGAAGTAACTGCACAGGAATGTGATGTAAAATATTATGTAAATTTTTATTATTTATTTTTCTTTTTATATTTTCTAAAATAAATAAATTTAAAAAGAAAAAAATAATTGGGACGGATAAAAACGGACGTTTTCCTTGTTCGACGTGGTAACAAAAATTCATGGTGCAATTAGTTATGGCGATCTTCGGTATAAGGGTCCCTTGCGGAAAAGTCGAGTAGAATGGTTTGGTCGTATGAAAAAGGTCGGAGTGCTTAATTAAATTCCACGAATTGCTTCCGTGCCGTGACGCGAGCTTTCGGGTCGGTGCGTCGAGCACGCTCGCGCACGTCTTTGCAATAGTTCTCTCTCTCTCTCACACACACTCTTTCTCTTTCTCTTGTTCATTATATGTTAAAGAATAAAAAAAAAAATCTTTGTGAAATATTCATCGTTAGAATCTTTCTTCCAAGAGAAAAGAAATTTTATTATTTACCAGATTTATATAAAAAAAAAAGAAATAAAATAAAATTGGAGAATACGTATTTAAATTAAACTAATAAGGAAGATAATACATATATTCAAGAATTCGTTGAAAAAATTAACACATATATATTTAATACCAAGAAAAATATTAACATCGCGTGTGCCATTTAATTAAACCGGTATTCAATGTGGTTGCATCATTATGATAATAAATTCATCAAATAAAATTATCTTTAAATGTATTGAAAGGATATTATTAATGTACGGTTTAATATTATTTCAAGAATATTTTGATTTCTCCTTAAAATATTTTTATCCACTGTATAGAATTATATACATATATATATATTTATATATATTCAAGATCCGTCAATTGAATTAACATATATTACCATAACAAATAAAACCATCAACAACACGTGCCATTAGTAAGCATTCAATGTGACTAACATCATTCTGGTTACTAGTTTCTAAAATAAAATTATTCTGAAATGTGTTTTCAAAGAGAAATAACGACTGTTTAATATTTAAGAATTTTGGGATTTTCCTAAAGAATCTTGTATTTCGTTTTACCTCATGGTAATCAAATGTTAATGTAGTTTCATCGTTATGAGGTTTGTTCTATAACAAACAAAACCAATCATGTATGCTACGTATATTTAGTATAGTACTGTATTTACTAACTGCAAGTTCAATGACTTGTACCTCGATTCTATGTTATATTACCGGTAAAATTATTGCTATCAGAACGGTATTATATGTACTATGCATGTATGTATATATATATACATATATAATACATACTTATATAATTACGTTTCTCTTAAACTAACACACGTCGGTTCCTTGTCAGAAACTTAATTAAATTCTATCTGCCGATTCGAATAAAGTTTATTTTTTCTTTTTCATTCATCCTATCTATCTTTTTCAATGTCGTTACTGAATATCGACTCGTGTCTCGTACGTTTACGTTAGTACGTGAGTACGTTGGATGGATAACACTTGAAAAGAAAATGAAGTAAAAAATTGCTACTCTCTCAGCAACTGGGATTTAGATTGAGTGGCTTCGTATAGATCTTTCCTTTTCTTCTCCCGAATGAAAAATCTCTTCATTATCGGTGATCCCTTCTTTCTCCTAAGAATCCTTCTCTTTTTCTTTTTTTCTTTTTACTTTTATCGAATTTCTTTAACCTACGTGTACATAATATATATATATATCTTATATCAATTTAATTAAAAAATAAAGAGAAAAAATGATACGGTAGAATAGATTTTTTATATTTTTAATTTACATGAGTGACGAGGGTATAATTGAAAATGTAAAAAAAAACGAAGAAACCCTAGGAAGGGGAGTTGTACCCCTAAGAAGTTTAAATGGAATTATGATCGTTTGAAAAGATCCTAGATTCGAAATACACATACTAACAAATTATATATTTACGTATATCAATTCCTATATGTATATACTCTTAGATTGTGGAATTTGTATTTATTTATCGATTAGAAAACAAAAATAACAACTTGAATTGAATCTATTTAAAAATTATTAATTGGTATAAAGAAAAAAAAAATGAAAATTCCTGATCCGTGTAGGAAGAGAGTGACTAATAAATCAAAGTATGTATGTCGCGATATATATCCTTGTGGATATATGTATATATATCTACCAACTATTTAAGGAAGTCGTGATAAAGTTAAGTACTTGGAGGTAAAGAGGAATTCTCGATACGATGAGTGTCGTTGGAAAGCGAATATCCTCTCTCTCTCTCTCTCTCTTCCCGGTTTGCTTTTTCTCTCAATCTTTCGGCAAAACCTAATCTAAGATCTAAAGTTGGTTTCGTGCGAAAATCAGACCGGAAAGGAGTATTAATCATATTTCGTTCACACCGGATCTACCTTCCGAGATGATTCAAGGGGAAATTTCGTAAGTTTATAATGTCAATGTATGATCAATTCTATAAATTGAAATATAATATTAGTTTAATTAATATTATATATATATTAAAAATATATCAATTATTTTTATATGCAATATTAATAGTAAAACAATTATTATTATAATTATATTTAAAATAATTAGTATAAATATATACACAGGTATATGTGTATCGTCATTAAAAAATTTGGAAGGTGTGAAATATGCGTTAACGATATTATTATTATTATCATTACTATTATAATGCGAAATGATTAAAAGCAGCGGGCCGACCGGTAACGAAGTCGGCCCTTTGCGTCCTTACCCGTTCTTCGTTTATTACATTAAACTCTCATGTGCGCCCGCGTCATATATAGGAATAGTAGTTAGCTTTGCTAATGTCGCAACGAATTTCAACGAAAATATTGTTATCAAAGTTTTCGAAGAGGAATAGGAAACATTAACCGTACATCGACCTACCTCCATTTCGTATTTTCGTGAAAAGGAAAAATCATCAAAAAAAAAAAGATATTTATCATCTCTCTCTCTCTCTTTTTCTCATCCATCATTCTCACTTTTTCTCTGATTTTTTATTTCTTTCTGAAAATGCTTCGAGGCAAATGGTTATTCCGTTAGATTTTCTTTTTTATTTATTTTATCCTCCTACGACTTCGATTTTCCAGCATACCAAAAGAGTCAGAAAAATCTTCCAGTCTTTTTTATAACTTTCTTTTTTTTTTTCGTTATGAAACGTTAGGAGAGAAGAAAAAGTGACGACGATAACGACGATAACGTCAGAGGGGAGAGAGAAAAAAAAAAGAGTCTCTCTTTTTTTAAAACAGTCTAACAGACGGCTTTAGGCAGATTTTAAACTTATCTTATGTATTTCCCACGCAATATGACGCACCGGATGAAATCCTCGGCCTGTACGACAGAAACAATATTTCCTCTCTTTTTCTCATATTTAAAGAAAATAAAAACTATGGTGATACCGCGAGTGACAGAGAAAAAAAGAAAAGAGAGAGAGAGACGGATGATAATGGGAAACGTTATCGTTGCAACGATACCGATTACGTATAATAAGTTGCTAAACGAGACGAATAAATTTCATCGGTTTAATTACCGCGAATTAAAGAGAATGAGACAGAGAGAGAAGGAAAATGGTCGAATGACTTCTTCATTTAATTCGATAACGTTTGGTTGATCGCACTCGTAATAATTCGATACTCGATTGGCTAAACTTTTTCTTTATTTAAAATTAGAAAATAAATGTATATACATATAAATTGAAAGATAACAACGATGCAATAGTTGTACATTTGTGGAAGAAAAAAAGAATGATAGAATTAAGATGAATAATATTTAAAGCATAAACTAAAAAAAAGAAAACATAAACTATAATAAATATAAAATTATCGGATGAAAAATAAACGTAAACGTTTAATAATGTTCAACACCAAGGAGAAATGGACCGAGATAAGCTGCAATCTCGTTTTCTCTCTCGCGATCACGGCCGTTCATAGAAGATTTCTAAACTCGCTTATCTATTTTTTTCTCTTTTTCTCCATTTAACACAGTTTTTCTTTTTTTTCCCTCGTCAAGGTTTTTCCAAAGCAAACGTGCGAATTGTTAAACGATCAGGGAGAAACAAAGATGAGCTTTGAAAAATAATAGTCGCAAAGTACGATGAAAAAACGTATGTGTATATGTACATATGTATGTGGATGCATGTTACATATAATAGAAATATGCATATATAACCCACCCAGGTAAGGTATTTACCTATATAGATTCTGTTAGTGATGGCCTTGATCTACTTTTCTTATTTTCAAATCAATTTCTTCTTTTTTTTGTTATTCACTTCCTTATGTATTCTCATTAAAATTTATATTGATTGTACGATGACTGACTTTGTTAAGATTAATTGGATGATTTCTTTTTTTTCCTTTTTCTTTTTTTATTATTAATGTATTCTAAATCTAATACATACACGATGCATAGGTGGATGCAGTATTAGCAATTAAGAGAAACACGAAAATGTGTATGCACTTTACGTATGAATGCAAAAGAGAAAAATAGAGTGAGAGAGAGAGAGATAGAGAGAATGACATGTTATATATTTTTTTAATATTCAAGCTCTAATAAACAATGCATGTGGAGAAAATATTAAAAAATGAAGAGAAACACGAAAAAGGATAGAATTTTTAATATCGAATGAATGCAAAACAAGAGAGGACAGATATATAAATAATTTTCTTTTTCTTCACAATATATTCCAGATCTAATATGCAATGCATGTTGAACAAGGGGGATTACTAATTAAAACATAGAAAAGTATTAATATATTTAGGATCGTTATGTTATGAATAGAAAAGATATAAAAATCAGACAATTTATTTGTCGAATATTTCTATTTTTCCATTAAATATATTCTAGCATTGGTAAACGATGCAAGTGGGACAAAGATTACAAATTATAAATAATACACGAAAAAGGATAGCATTTTTTATGATTACGTACGAATCCATAATAGAGAGAGAGAGAGAGATTATTACGTCGGATTAACGTGACATAGCAATAGAGAGATATAGATGAATAGATAGACAGAATGAATTAGTAAGAGAAAAAGAGACGGATAGAGGGAGAGAGAGAGAGAGAGAGGGATAGAATGAGTTAGAGAAGGGTGAAGGAAAGGCGGTCGGTGTTGTGGTGGCAGGGGAATAATAACGAACGGTCGGACGACACGCCGCGGCCCACCAAGAGAGAGAAGTGTTCGTGAACGCGAACGAGCCTTTATAAATCGCGAGGATGTACTCCGGTGTTGATCCAGTGAAATCATCTCGACAGGCATCATCGTTAGTTCGATCGATCATTAAACTTAATCGTTCCCTATTTTTTATTAATTTATCTAATATTTTCTAATATTTTTTATATTTTATTTATTAGTGATCATTCTCAATTAAATCTATATATATATATAAATAAATATAAAAGTGTTCACATAGTGCGCGTGTGTTATTTTCCCTTTTGGATCATCGATCATCAACTTTTGTCATCGTAAAAAGCTGAATGGATCAAAATTAAATAGATCTTTTCTGTCTGTCTGTCTGTCTGATTTTTTCTTACAATTAGTTTTTCTTTCACAACGAGGAAGAAGTGAAAGGAAGGATCAAGGAAGGATCTATTCGTACACGTGAGTCAATCCTATTTGGAAATTTTGTTTATTTTTTTTTTAAGTATTTTTTACTGATATAAGTTAAATCCTTCTCATGCTGTTATAAAAGTTTCCATTAAAATGAAGTATATATGAGAGAAATGTAAGAAGAATAAAATTGTTTAATCGAAAGCAAAGTTCGTTCGTCGTAGGACGTCGTTGTCAGACAATCCTCATTTTCTCGTTTTATCTTCGATCGATCTGTAGAAAACAGAGCGTGTGCTTTTTCTTTTCATCGATTATCACGGGCTTTGCTTTCCTTTCACGAACCCGTAAGAGCTTTTTCACCTTCTTCCCTAATTGGTCTGTGTGAACTTTTTTTTTCTTCTTCTTCTTCTACTTCTTTTCTTTCATTTTATTTTATTTTCCCTCCGCACTCGAGGGAATTTTTTTTTCAACGATAGTTTTTTCCTACAGTGAAGGGAAAAATCTAAAAAAAAAAAAGGAAAAAAATATATAACGCGAGGCGTCGAAGTATCGGTAGAAGAATAATCGAATAAAAACAAATATAAAAGAAATAATAAGTAAAACGTATTAAAATTGTACGCTTAGTTTTTAACGTCCTTTTTTAATTAATTATTTATAAAAAAAGGTAAGAAAAAGGGAAGATAATATAAGGATATTAATTATTTGATATCTTGAAGTTTACGGAAGAGATTACGCGAGTATCATCGCATGATCAAAAGCGATTCCCCATTAACTTAATTTGATTATCATCGAAAATAAAGTAAAAGAAGAAAACGAGAGTTGTTGTCTTCTTTAAAGCTCGAATAATATCCCTATCTCGTTACTTTTTGATCTATTTTATTACATAGAAAATTAATTAAATAACAATATCTTTCTATATATCATTACATTAATGATTATATTATATATTACATATTTATATTGTAACATTTACAATTACAACGAGTATTAGTGAAAAATCTGTTTCTTCGTAACAGACTCGTCAAATTGTTTGTTTATTTTAAAATCACCTGAATAGAAATAATGAAACTAAAAGAAAGGAAAAAAAATAAAATTAAAATAAACTTAACACGAATGACAAAGAAAATATTTTAACATGAAATTCTCTCTCTCTCTCTCTCTCATTCGTCTGATACGAGGATATCTCAAATTTGCTTTAGGTCAATATCGTGGATGCTTGGATGTGTTCTCGTATTTCGAGAACCGATGTCTCAAATTCGGCTCTTATTCCACTAGCATCTTGTGACCTTAAAAAGAAAGAAATAAAGAAAGAAAGAGAGAGGGAATATTCTGACATCGAAAAGAAGAAGAGAAATAATGGGTCATGGTATCGATATTCTGGTTAATTGAAAGGTTAACTTTTAATGATAAAATATGATTTTTTCATATACGTAAGTACCTACACACAAAACGTCATTTAAGATTTTAGTTTTTTTTATTCTTGCATACCCGAAAGAGAGAGAGAGAAAGAGAAAGAGAAAGAGATAAATAAATAGTATTAATAAAATTTATCTTTCAAAATATCAATTGAATGAATCGGGAAGTAAAGTTATACGAATGAAATTGAAAAACAGTCGAAATCGTTGATATACACGTACACACACATACATATACATATATGTATATATATTTAAATAAATGCATATACCTTCTCTCTCTACTACATAGTTTGTTAACGTCGAAGCGTATGCGTGTCTCATTTCGAATGAGGGTGGCAAGCATAGAGAACTCATCGTTACGAGGTCATTACGCGAATCGATGATTCGAGCAGCACGCGATCATAAATCGTCTTGCTCTTGCAATATCGATCTCGACATCCTGCCATTAGTGTCGCAGCTTCTGGCAGCTCCGTTACTGCCGGTGTTGCTTCTATTCCCTTACACACACACACACACCAACATATACACACGAGACTTACACCTACGTTCATCAGACAATGAAATTTATACATACGTGTATGGAAATTCATTCGATATTTTTTTGTTGTATTTAATCGTACGATTATACCTTGACTCGTATAGGAAAATACACATACACATTCATACACGCACGTGTACATAATAGATCTACTAGATACGTACGATTTGTTCATAGATATTTTTATATGTGTGTTTGGATATGTATAATGTAGATATAATACCAAATCGATTTGATGCTTCTTTATATTAAATCCTACCGATTATCCTAGATTATATAGGTAAACACACACATATACATATACATATATATATACGTATATGAATATATTTGATGTTTCTTTTCCATTCAATCCTACGATTATCCTAGTTCATATCGATAAACTCACTCACACACACATGTATTTATAGTTTTGTTCACACACGTTCTCTGTACGTATTCATGTGATACCTATATGAATCCATATATATATATATAATTGATTTTTTTATGAAGTTAACATACGTAATACGTATTTATATGTACTAAGGAACTACGTATATAAATTTGGCTGTATGTATATATATGTATACTCGTTTTTATGTGTATTTGTAAACGTATTATACAGGAAGATTCGGTGATGCGCGAACGTGCGAAATCTCTTTTCGGTCTGGTGCTGAATATCGGCGGAGCGTTTAACGTTTCCGAGATAGTACGTGCCCGTACATACGCCTCTCGTGTTATATTATTTCCTTTAGTTACCTTGAACCATGCAACAGAAGTAAGTAAGTAATAGTAACAGTAACAGTAGGTAGCCATCTGGTATTCATTGAACGTATATAACCTACGTTTACATATGCATACCAACATATACATATATATTATATATACAGTTAAGAAATTTAAATGAAAATCATAGTTAAATGATGCAAATGTTCCTTTAAGAATAATTATTATTAAAGATGAATGATTATATTTAAAAAGAAAAAAATAATCAAGAGAAAGTCTTGACACGATTGACATTCGAACGACAAGGCCAACCTTCTTCATTATTTTCTTATTTTAAAATCGATAATATAGTAAACATAAAAATCAACATGAAAGATGATCATTGATATTCTCGTAATTATCAAGTTGTTACGAGTGTGAGAAGGTTAGGGTCGTCACGAAGATGCGATAAAGGAGTATAACAGAGATAGGAGTGTTATAGTGATCTTTGATAAACAAGTTTTTCGCGGTAGATCTTACGTTACGTTGGCTTGGTAAAAAATAACATTAATAATGTATATATGTGTGATGGATATTTTTCAATATTTTGTCAAACAAACAAACATGTCAAATATATATGTGAATATTTTTTTCCAATATAAATAAAAATATTGAATATATCAGAGTATTTTATAATATCAGTATTAAAAATAGAAAAAAAAAGTATTGCTTCAGGGTTACGTATTGATACAGTATATACGAATAAAACTGATATTTCATTATAAATATTATTGATCGAGAAAAAATATTTCGAAGTATTGATTCAATAATAACAGCTATATATAAATATGAATGATACAGAAAGACAGAGAGAGAATTTATTAACTTCCATCATTAAGAACGAATAAAAAAAAAACCAAAAAAAAAATACCTATCCATCCTATCCCGAGATAAAAAAAGAAAAAGTCATCACTTATTTATTCATTTCCATTTTAATCATTCTCTTTTACGTTTTTCTCATCGCGACACAAGCGTCGCACAATTTTCTCTCGTCGCGTGTAAAAAATAGATACAAAAAAAAATAAAAATGATAAAAATTCCACCACGAAAGGAGGCATTCATTGAGATACGAGAAAAATTTTCTCTTTCGTCATTTCGGTTCGCTTTGATGGACAGAGTCGAGCATTTAAAAGAGACCATAAACATACTCACTCTCATATACATACATACATACATACATACTCTCATATACGTACATATAAACATAGTATATGCGCTTCCTCTCTCATCGTAATTATTACTGTTAACATATTAACGCCTAGCTTGACCTTCAATAACCAACAACCGCACAACAACTACGTACGACTACTACGAAAACTATGACGAGTTGTCAAGCAGTTAAAAAAGATCGAGTGTTAGTTCAATCTTAATCTTAACCTTGCCAACGAAGTTTAGTATCATTTTAAACGTTAGGTATATCAAATTCCAATGACGTTAAACTATCTCACAGATTTATAACGGTCAGGGCAAGTGCAGAATGTCTTAACGAGATCGTCGTAGCAATTATAGACATGCATACACACTAATCGTTGTTATTATCATCATCATCATCATCATCATCATCATCATCATCATCATTACAATCATCAACATTGTTATCCTTGTTTCAATGTATCTTAAATACGTTTTTTCTCAACATGGATTCTTTCATTATTTTCTATTCTTATTTTTTCTATTTTTCGTTAGGAAGAAAGAAGAATCTTTTTTCTTCTTCCATTGTAAACAGTAAAGTCCAATTTAAAAGAACGTTCAACGTTGTGTCCACGTTGAATATATGGCCACACAATACGTGTACTTTGTGCTCGATTATTTCAAAGATCCGGTCGTTAGCGAAATTATTACCCGGAACAACCATATACTCGTTATGTTGATATTTATTTTTTATAATCTTCTTCTCTTATTCTTCTTATTCTTCATATCTTTATCCTTTTTCTTCTTCTTCAAATCCATCCGATTATTATTTTAATTACCTTCTCGCGACGTGTTCGAACAAACACGTGTCAGTGTACACGAGACCATTTCGTTTTCTTCTTGATAAAAAAAAATAATACATTTATACCATGCTTACATTATATTGAAAATATAATTTAACGCAACGATAAGTATTATCAAAAAGAATAAATAGGAAATATTTCCAAGATAATTTGTTTATACGAACATTTGCGATTCGATGAATGTAAGCATCATTCGCGATACGTTTAAACATACTTCAAAGAAATGATGTCTGAATAAAATAACAGGCACGTGTACAACGTCATTCAATATCTGGTTTTGTTTAAAATAAATAGAAGAAGAAAGTAGAAATGAAAGATCGACAGAGTGAGTGAGAGTGAGAGAGAAAGAGAGAGAGAGAATGTTTACAATTATATGCAAACTACGCGTTTGTCTAGCAAATTTGTGTGACGCATATAAAACACCTTTGACATATGCCCGTGGCACGTTAAAGCTACATACACTGGCTTATTATCGCATTTATTCGACAACAAGGTCAATTCGAGCGATAATAGATTGACATTCCGCTATTTCGATCGAACTATGTAATATTTCTCTCTTTCTCTCTATCTATCTTTCGATTTTCACGAACGTTTTGCTAAATCACATTTACCTACTCCCCCATTAAAGAGAGAAATTTAATTATACATGGAATACTTGTTTAAAAACACGAAAAGAAATAGAAAAAGATATTAGGGAATGAAATTCAATTTAATCGAACGAGAAAGAGGCGGTGCTTTTGGGTTGGTAACAAAAAAAGAAAAAAAGAAACGAAAGGCCTATCATTTTTTCTAAACGTGGTAGTGGTGGTGGTACCTGTTTTTTAACGTGATCCCTTATCGATACTTTTCATTTGGTCTTTTTTTTTATTTGAAACTAATTGTGAAATAAAAGTAAAAGAAAAAATATATATAATCGATAGTAAGAGTTCAATTCGTTCGATGGTTGGTTCTTCAGTTATTCGTAAATATACGTGAAACGGAAGATCAGATTTATTTAGATGTTTCGATTGAGTACGAGAGTATGGTACCCAAAAAAAAGCTTAATGTTCGTTCTAATGAAAAACGAAAACTAAGAGAGAGAGCATGAAAAAGAGAGTTAGTGGGAGAGAGATAGAACATAATGTCAATTCGGTGAAACCACCAGAGGCATGAGCCGCTTTTGGAGACTGAAAGCGACCTAGGAAGAATGCATTCGATTCCCCGTACACAAAAGTGGTGGTGCAGTTACAAAAGCGCATATACATGGACGTATGTAGACGCATACACAGAGAACACACGTGTAGAGATTAATCTACACCAAGAAAGAGGTTTATCGACGAACAAACGTCTAGTCGAGCTAAAGTCCAACATTTTTTCAACTCCGATATATTACCTGTAAAATTGACAATAAATTTTCTACGAATCCGGTTAAGTTTCACATTTTCCTTTCTTTTTTTTTTGTTTTATTTCTTTTATTTTATTTAACCTACGTACTCCGTTCTGTATCTCTTTTAAATATATATTAATTTTAAAATTTTTAATTTCTCATACGTAGATTTTGCTGATCCTGGAGCGTGGCAAAGAAATTTGTAATTTATTTTTCTAGATTTATATGAAAACAAGCCCTTCTCGATCAATCACTGTATATATAGATACATACATACATATATAAGTTTGATGAGAATTTACGTTCAACCGATCAAGCGATCAATTTATGCGAAAAATGTCAAAGAAGAAAAAGAGAGAAAGAGAGAACGGTAAAAAGGTCTCCGGTGATTGAGTTCCGTCGTGGGTGTCTACACATATATACCCGTTACTTTTATTTATTTATATTTATCATTTCTCTCTCTTTCTCTCTCTCTATCTATCAAGTTCATTTGACTCGGCACGTAATCGTTGCATCGCGTATGAATCGTGAAAAACATTTTCCGTGTCGCTACTCTAAACTTTAATAACCGTCGATGAAGAACCCATGAACGTGTCCGAAATCTCGTCCTCGTATTTCGTTTTTTAATAATCTTGCTTTATATCTATCCATCTCTGTGAATTTCATTCTTCTCTTCCTCACTTTTTCTCTGTCTCTCACCTGTCACCTCTCATAATAAATATAAACGCGTAGACGGAAATGTATAATATATGAAATCGAAAGCAGAAGTGGATATACCAGGAGGTTGAGAAGGGGGGAAGAGGAGAAATAGATTGTGTTGAAAAGAAGACAACTCAATTTCGTACGAAAAAAAGTATGCAACGCAAAGATACGAATCCGTATGATGAACAAATTTTCGACTATTTTATCAAAAAAAGAAAAAGAAGAAGGGGGAAAGAAGATTGTGGGGATGGAATAGGAATGAGAGGAAGGGGGATATGTGTTTATGCACGAAGAAAACTCGATGTAATATGAAAGTGTCTAACACGAAGTTATGAATCGTAAGATGAATAATTTTTCTCTACTACAATAGTTTAGAAAAAGAATAAAGTAGAAGTAGAAGTAAAAGAAGGAAGAAGAAAAAAAAAGAAAGTAAAAGAAGAAGAGGAATGTTATCTAGCGTCTAACTTTTGACTAACACTTTCAGTCAACTTCTGTAAATTTAAAAGATCTCTGAAGTATTCGCACTTTATGCGAGTTAGTATCTTTGAGAGTTTCTTCTAGCATAAATTTCAAGGGTAGATCACGAATGGTTGCTTGGTGGGGAAAGACAGGGGAAGGGAGAGGGGTAGAGGGTTGGTAGATGGAACTCAAGGCGTTCCTTAATATCGTCCCTGTACCTTAAATTCCAATGTACGCGGATGGTTGGATGGGTGGTTGGTGGTACACGAGTAATGGCGACGGAAGACGAATTCCTTTTTCTTTTTCCTTCTTATAGCCCCCACTTCTCTTCCTCCCCTTTAACCTCCACCACCGGTTTTTTTATTTTCTTTTTTTTCTTTCACAAAGCAACACTCCGATGATTTAATATCTCTCACCGTGTTTCTCTCTCGGTGCTATTTAAAATGGGATACGTAATAAGCAAAAAGCGAGCTGGCTTACACATGACATACACACACACACACACGCTCATACATTAAACACGCACAACGGAATATGTAATTTACGTTAGTAACGTAATTCACATACCTAAACGACGACGATATCTCTTCTCACTAACAATAAAAGTTCAAGTACGACGAACTCTCATTGTCTCTACTACTTTTTCAAGGTTACAACATTCTCCACTCTTCAACACTGATTTTTAAATAAGATTCTTCATATCTGAGATTTTCGTTTCCTCTCTTTGTTGGAATAATTATTTAATTGTTTTATATCTTATTTAACGAATCGAAATGGAAAGAAAATAAAATAAAAATGGTATCAAATAAAAGTAAGGCCTGTAAACGCGATAAATTAAATTAATTTAAAATATAGGTGAACGCGATGGAAAGAATGAATTATCGATCGTGAATAAAATGGTTCTTCGATAAAATTTCACAAACAAATATATTCTATAAGAGTTAAGGATTAAAAGAAAAAAAAAAGAAATTTAGATTAAAATGGTTACACGTTGAAAATATCATTTAACGTTATTGTTGATCTTAGGTATAGGATAATGATTTAGTTAATATTTATGATTATTCTCGATAGAATCTAAAGATTAGAAAAATGTTTTAGGAAGGAGGTTTTAACGAAGTGTCCAAGTACCGGAAACGGTAGAAGATGCTGGCGGAAATCGTTAAATGTCTTTTGATCTAGATAAGAAAAGAAAAATTGTGAGTAAATGTAAGAGAAAGAGAAAAAGATAGAGATAGAGATAGAAAAGATAGTTCTAGGATTTTGCTCAGCGTTACGGGCAATTCTCTCGCGAAAGCAGTCCTCCTCCCGTCGCCTTGGCATCGTTTAAACCGTTATCCCAGAACAAGCTGTGCCGACGTGAACAATAGAACGGAAGTGGGTATAAAACCGAAGGGGAGAGAAAAAGAAAAAAAAAAAAGGAGGGAAAAAGAAAATATTCGGTACCGACGTCCATCGTATTGGAACAAGAACCTTGAAACACCTCCCTTCTCTGTAATATATGTGTTTGGTTAGTTTGAAAAATCATACTTATTATTCTCCCTTTACGCTTACACTCCTTTTTTCGAATTAATCTCAAGGGTGCTTTAAAGAATTCCTCGGAGATTTCATCGTCGGTGTATCGATCACACACTTGTATATAATTCACAACTATTTTCTTTTTTTTCTCTTCTTTTGTTCATTCAATAGCGATAAAAACGTTTACTTTCGTATTAATCGAGCTTTGATTTTCTCCGAAGTGGTATCAATCAATAGAGAAGATATCATTTAGACAAAGAAAACTCGCATAGCTCGATTAGGTGACTTTTAGAACTCGGAATCAGACAGACTCAATGATGCCTATTTCTTTTACTTTTTCTTCTTTATTAAGAGTTCTCACTTTCAGAACGTCCGTTAACTGCTTTTATCGGAAAGGTTTCATATTACTCGCTTGTTATCCGATATTTAAGAAAGGAAGCCCATCTAAGATATACGTTTATTTAATCTCAATATCTTACTCTACGCATACAATGCGTTTATTGTACATAAAGTGTAAACTTGGATTAAATTTATCGACAATCTTTATATACCCATGGTACCCTAAATCTAATTCATTAATATAAGTTTAATTATAATTTACTATCACTCATAAACATTGTATTTTTTTATTTATTTTTCGTGGTATTACAGTTTATCCTTTGCACCTCTAGGTTGATACGACCCTGTGTGGTTTCTTGATTTATCCGAATCAAAATGAATCGATAACTTTTAAGACAGTAGTATATTGCATTATTGTAGTAGTATTGATAATATCATATAGCAGTGACCAATACAATGTAATCAATCTAACATGTAACACCAGTTAAGATTTGATTGGTGGTACACCACAGATATTTCTATGTCAATGCAACAAGAAAAATATTTAATCTCAGATAATTATTGATTCATTCTCGTACATCCAACAAATACGTATAATTTACATTTACACTTAAGTTAATTTATTTCAATGCAAAAATCAATACAATTTTATCAACGATAACATAAAACAATTCTGAACACGTCTTCTAGGTCGATTAAATATGTCAATGAAAGATATGAAAGAGTTACGGATTTAAATCAAACTCGTTAAACATTCTATGCCAGTAGTTGTCGAAGATAATTTGTTAGATAATTCATCGTAATTGTTAGATTTATGGTCTAAAACTTTAATGATCTTTCTTTTACCTTCTAGTTCTCTCTATTCTCCTAAAATTAAAGTTGTATGCGTTTCACGTTCATACATACATACATACATACATAGATACATGGCCTCGTTCTAGCGAATCATATATACATACCTAGTAAGAGTATTCAACTAAAATTGGTTACTACCATTGAAATATACGAAACTTCGAATTTAATTGAACAAACAAATGTGTAACTTTATTTCTCTTGTATTTTTATCTCTCCGTATACCTACATATTTTTTTTCCTCTTTCTTCTTTTTTATCGAATAACTAATAAAAGTCATAGAAAAAAAAAATTTGTAATTGATCGATGTACGAGAGGAAGAAGAAAAAAAAATGAAAGAGCGTTGAAAATTATTGTTTGACAGATCGATTAATTGTTGACGCAACTCCACGCAATAATAGTTTACATTTGTTTTTATTCCCATTTAATACGAAAAACACGCGACGCGACTGTTCGATTAAATAAATAATGTTTGAAAAGGAGAATTTGAAATATTATTTTCATTACTTTGATAGGAGGAACTCTATAAAACAAATCTCCCGAGCCATTATTTTTCCTACATTGTTTTACATATTTTTCTTACACGTTGAGACGAATCCTGACGTTTCATTATAATGATGTATATGTTTACATATATATACACGAATGAATGAATATTATCACGACCAAACAGAGGCACTTTCGTATATCATTTATAAATATCTTTATGTATGTGTGTGATTGTGTTAGTGTGAATGTGGTTTTATCGAATATCGATTCTCAACAGAGAGCAGCGCAGGTAGTAGCATAGGTCGTGTTATCGCTTACCTCATCAAGATTGCTAAGCAATATCTAAATGGCAATCGATAGATCGATCACCGTTAAGACACCAGTTACGAGATATATTCTATAGGTGTAACCCTGGCCTTACGTTAAGTTCGTATGTGACCTCCTATTTGCATATTACGTACTATTTCTCTTCTAACTCACGTTACATCTATATGGTATGTACATACATGTATATTACTCTATCAAAGAACCTATCATTTCATAGATAGATATTAGAGATACCGTGTTGTGTCTATTGCAATTGTAACTCGTTTTACTCGACGAATATTAACTCGTTGTAAGATCTATAATGAGAATATATATACTTTTTTTTCCATATTCATTTTTATATTAAAACAAAAAAGAATGCGTAATAATTATACTCGATTCCCGATAAAGTGTATAATTACTGAATATTGCTTATGATAAGTATCTATAATTACTGATCCCTTATCGAACTTCGTCTTGTATGGATTTTTATCAAATATGGTCTTTGCTTTTGTTTTTTAATTATATCATATATATTATGAAGTTAGATAGATAGATGGACAAATAGATTAATCTTATTTCTTTAAAATATTTTTTGCATTTTTTTTCTTTCTTCTTCAGCTTTTTTTTCTACGGGATTTCTTGAATGATGATTATCCGGATGTCTAGATTGACAAAACTATTTTCGTGTATGTGTTTCTCTCAACGACAGTGATATATCCGGACATAAAGTGGGCTTATCTACTGAAACGTGATTACGAGACTGCAACGTTGCTGCGGTGCGTTATATTTCGAAAGGAAGTCGTTAATTATTCATATATATATATATACGTGTTTATGTGTATGTACATTGTAAAAAAATTTGAGAGTTAATTCATTTTGCGCGAAGCTATAATATTTTTCATTACTTCGATTAAAAGTAGATAATTCGGTTCGATAAAAACCCGAGTAAATCGTTATTTTCTTTTTATTTCCATTATCCTTCTTTTTTATTTTTATTTTTTTTATTTTTATTACGTTTTTATCACTATTTTTCTTTCAATCTGACAATATAATTTGTGACGCATGTATTTATAAATAAAAAGCTTTTCAACACATTTTTCATTTGAATTAATGATAATTATTAAATAGCTTACTGTTTTGTGTTTGCTCTTTATTACGGAGGAATATTTTTACAACCGGTTGTTTTTGACAAGCATTTTAATTAAAAACTATTAAAAGAGTATTATCACCTATAGAAAAAAATTAAAAGAAAAATATTAAAGCGCGTTTAAAGCTTTTCTCGTAAAAATTTTTCTACGAATATTCTTAACGTATAAAGAAAAATAAATAAACTCCCTTTACGAACATATGTATTTGTGAATATACGTGTACTATACTTTCGCGTATAGGTGAATTTATCGACGAATGATGAACGATGTTAACGGAGTATTAAAAAAAAAAATGAAAAATCGAGAAAGCATCGTTGGAAGAAGAAAATCGTAGCAAACGTTAAACGGCATCGTGTAAGTTGTATTTTCTCGGCTGTTTGAACCAGTTAATTACTCGAATTATCTGGCTCCTTCGTATCTATTACACGAGAGCAAACGCAATTAACGACATCGAAGGACCTTTCAAATGAAAAGAATGAAGAAAATATTTTCTTTTTTATCTGTACTATTACATCATGCATAATACACTTTAAGCAGATATTTACTCCGTTTGAAATTAAATTGTTGACCCAATTTTATTTATTACTTTTTTAAATAAATAATCAACGTTTATATTGAAATATCAATATGTAAGGCTAATTAAATTTTGTTTCTATTACAAACATTATAAAATATTGACATATATTGAACAGATATTCAATTATTACAAAATATTTTAAGATAAGGTGAAAATGAAAAATAATAAATGATAAATTAAAACCATTTATATATATATAATATATATATATATATATATAATATATATATATATAATATATATATAATAGTAAGACTAGATAAAATAGTTAACGAGCTGAAATACTTGGAAGATGAACGTTGAAATGTCAATGTCACATGGTCTCGAAGCAGTCTAGGCCCCATACAGCAATACTCAGATTATAAACGTCACATAAATAAGAGAAATACACCCGCCTACGTATATACATACATATAATGATAAATATATATAGAATCTCTTTCAACTACTCTCTCATCGTCTGGAACTCGAATGATCAACGAATGAAATGGTCAGCGAGCAATTACTCTTTCTCTCGGATTATCGTTCGCTGACACAGAATAAACGGGTACATGTTTCTCGTACGCAACGAACGCAATGATGAACAAAACTATGCGTTAATGTCAAACGTTATCCGATTAAACGAATTAATTAGTAATCTGTCGCGATTTCCGCGTCACTAATATTCATTCTATTAGCTTGGGCCAATAAGTAATGTCGAAATTTTCAATAGAAAAAGAATTTAAATAACATTATCGTTTATTTTCATATGAAATATTAATGTATTTTTTTATTTTTTATTAAACACTATATTCTCTCGCTATATATATAATATATTATTTATTTCAGACACAGAATATAAAGTATTTCATATTATATAAGCTTGAATTAAATAATATTATTTATAATAAGATTAAAGATATAAAATATTCCAAATTTTGTTTGATACAAAATAAATAATTTTAAATATTAAATACGACGAAGGTGTGAAAATTATTCAAAAAAAAAATCTATTATTAAAAAAGAAACTATTGCAGTATGCGTGTGTGTATTATTTTTTTCTTTTCTTTAAATTTCTACATTACTTTTTTACAATCTGATATATCTCGATAAAAAAAAGAAATAAACATTCTTCTTTCAACAACAACTATACCTGTTTCCAAAGGTATTTTTATAGAAGAGGCAACTTTGCTTTTCTGATCTCTAATTGTGTTTTATATTTCTTTTTTTTTGTTCTTCCTTTGAAGTCGTGAGAAACGTTAGAAGTGAAGAAACTAGATAACAGCGTCTCGCGTTTATCAAGTGTCTAGGATAATGCGAGTAAGTATAGGAGAGACACAATTCGACACTTTATACGAAGATTAAGACTATCATGCATCTTATGTTAAGATTAATTTATCTTTCTGGAACGTAGAAAATTAAACGCGAGCCAAAGAGAACTCTATATGATTATATGGTACTGAAAGATATACATATGTACGTACATATATGTTTATCGTCCATATATATGTTTTAATATTACATATCCTCGCGACGACTCAAGTTTATCGAGAGTACACGTTAACGAGCCCACTGAATTCGTTGAATTTTCAATGAAATTTAACTAACGCACGAGCTACATTGATTATTATTTTCTCGTTGATTTCGAATACGCATTTCATCGTATTACGTTACCCTCGTGGTAAGTGAACGAGACAAATTTGTATAATGAAAGTATGTATAATTAATATGTATATGAATATACATACATATATATATAATATTATATTCAGTTCGTTTAATTGAATGATTTCTCATCAGTGAAATTTATTCAAGTATATCTCGAACTAAATGAATATTGCAATTAGGAATAAAAAAAGAAGAAATCTTTTAATATAAAATATCGAAGAAAGTGTACTATTCTAGCTTTTCTTGTTCTATACTCTATTACTTTTAAATTCAGATAATCGAGTGAAAAGAGAACGAACATTTCTCGACAGGGTCGATAGGTTTAATCGTACGACGAAGTTGATGTTCCATTTTCTGCACTTTCAGCTTTTAGCTTTAGCTTTAGCTTTAGTTTCGCAATCATTAATACTACACCACTCACTTTATGCCACGGCTCGAGATAATGCTCGACAAAGATTTGCATTACGAGGACGAAGGATATACATGTATGTACGTTGTATATGTCTGGTTCTCGAGTTATTCTGATACTACCCATTATACTGTGAGAAGACAAAAAATGTTACACTTACCTACACAACGGGCTCGAGAAAAAAATTACTACTGCTGGGTTTTAACCAATCATCCGTTCTCTTTTCTCTTATCTTTTTCCTTTTACCTATACTCTTTTTTTTTCCCTCTATCTCTCTCCCTCTCTCTGTGTGTTTTTCTGTTACATAATCAGTTCAAAAACATTTTATCAACGTTCCATTATTCTTTACAATATTTTCATCGTTCTTGATCTAATCTTCCCCCTTTTTGTTTAACAAGTACTCGTCCCACGAATTTTTAATTTTATCCGAAGAATATTTATATAACTTGTATTTATTAAACGATAATCTTTTCGCGGATATAAGAAATAATTTATTTTTTGAAGCAAATTGAACAAACGTATATGCAATATAATATATATTTTGAAAAAAACAGTGATCTTCCTAAATATATATATAAAGTAATAAATGCTATAAAATCTATCTTGAAGGATAGAGAAAAAATATGGAACGAGTATGTTGTAACATAAGATTATACAAATATATAATTTTTATCGCATGAGTATGTTAAAATAGCGCGAGATTGTTGAATAAATTCTTTATTAAAGATATTTTTCCAAGCTCGTTAAAAGCCCTGTTTCCTCATACTCTCGTGTTCCTTCATCGATATTTGAGTCGAGACGTAGTATGAATTAATTAACGAACGTAATGGATCAAGGAAAATCGGCATAATTTACTATGTCGACCAGCTGTCTCATGAAACGATATAAATCACAAGGTTACGTTATTAAAGAGGAATTCGCTTGTTTTCTTACATTACCGTAACATAACGATACCCAAGATTCGAATAATTAAACAATTATATTGTCTATTAATATAAGTTAAATGATTAATTGATATAAAGTGGAATAAGTGATTTCTTTAATAGAGGAAACACTCAACTTTTTGTCGAATACAATAATCGTTAGAAAATAATTGGATACGCTCTATAAAAATATATTTTATTTCTTAATTAATAGTATTAGATGATTGGCTAATATAAGTAATATTGAAATTTTTAATATAAAACATATTAATGGCGTTGTTTGTTTAAAAATTAAATCTGAACAAATTTATTCTGTATAAAAAAAGTTGGTATTATTTTATTTAAATAATAATGTAATTAAAAATATTACCAATCTCATTTATTAACCAATCGAAAAGATCTAACCGCCCTTATAAAAAATACGAATATATAAAAAGGGTATATTTCGTTGAACAAAAGTAACACAGTGATACCTTTGGACGTGTCCTTAATTAGACCACAGAAATTCGGTCCAAGTGACGCAACAAGTACAAAATTCTAAATTGTCCTCGAGCAAGCGAGCAAACGAATGTACAGAGAGAGAGAGAAAAAAAAAGAAGAAAAAAAAATAAGGGAGGAAGAAAAAAATGGAAAAAGAGATAGAAAGAGAGGACAAATATAAGGGAATATACATGACGTATACATATATATATATATATACATATATATATATAGATATATAGTATATCCTATTGGGCTACTTCGTTTGCTACGTAGACAACCGAGACGGTACAATTTTCTCAGGCATGTCTACAAACTCGGTCGTTTAAACGCGACGGGCTCTCAATTACGAGTGCGAAATGAAGATATACTTCTACCAGAACGAAAATTATTCCTTCTATTTTAGCATGACGAGAGCACGACGAAAGGATAATCGTTGTTTCGTTACCTCAAATTGTGGAACTTCGTTTGCCTAGGACTTTATGATTACATTTAACCTTAATATAAAATAAAGTAGAGAGAAAAGTTTGATATATAGATAGGTTTATATATTATATATTATATGCATATATATATATATATATATAATATAATATAATATATATAACATATGTTAGTTTGGGGAAAAATAATAAATATCTTTTTCCCCAACTTATAATATTTGTGAAAGAGTATTTAAGAAATTATCGAATATTAAAAATTTATATATTAACTACATTTTTAAATAGATCCTTTTATATCTTATATAACTGACGAAACGAAAGTTCCGTCCATTATTTATTTTTAATCTTCTTTTTTTATCTTTTTATTTTTTTTTTTGTAATTTCTTAAACTTACCCATCTACTCTTCTTAACGGCCAATTAAAAATCAAAATTACTTAAAAGAGTTATATAACTGAGCTTGTAAACTTTATTTCTGCAAGTCCCATAATCTCGAATTAATAGCATAATTGAATTTCGTCCAAATTTCGTTACCTCCTTTAAGGATGATACTTCGTAAAAGTTAGACGAAAAAAGAAACGAAAATAATTAATAGCCGAGTTTATTTAACTTAAGAAAAAAACCTCTTAAAGAAAAGAAAAGAAAAGAGATAAGAAAAAAGGAAACTTTAGGGAATATTACAAGTTTACGGATTACGTGACACGTCCCGTTGTAAATCAGTCAAAACAATCGTCTAAAGTATTCTCACAATTCGTCTCTCTTACTCCACCTAGACAACCCTTAGAAAACAATAGAAGTGACATGCATTATGTATCATTCACGGCTCGATAGGAAACCCCAACGTTCGCCATTATATTGGAAGAATATACGACATCGTCTAACCGACGAGAGACATTTTATCGTTTATATTCTCTAGAAAAAGAAAAATAAATGATGTTTGGTACAGAAAGAGAGAAAGAGAGAGGAAAAAAAGAGAAAGAAAATTAACCTCGCCCTTCCTACGATAACCCAATTATTTTTTGGATTTCAAATGAAATATTTCTATGACAAAAAAGTTACATCTTTTATTTTATATTACATTTTTATATATAATTACTTTATAAAAAATATATAAATTCTCATATTTAAAAACTAAAAGCTTACTTTGAAGGGACACTTTGAAAACAATATACTTTCTCTTTGATATCAAATAACCCTTTAGGGTCTTTCAACTATTTACCGCAAAAATGCAACTACGTTATCGAGGTAAACAAAATACCATATAAGTAACATTTTCCTTTATCCTTTATATGTTTAAACGTTAGATAAAATACCTAATACTTTTATTTATTAATCAATATGATTCTTTATCGCGTGGCGAAAATAGTGAAAAATGATCAACGGGGAAAATAAATTGTTGTCGTAAAAAGGAAATTTCCTCTCTTGGATGTCGATAAAAAAGAGAAAAAAGGAAAAAGAAAAAGGAAGAAAATTAAAAAGATGCTTCATCGATCGAAAACGTCAACTATCGTTTATGGAAAAATGTGTTTGGTATGTACATATATACATATATATATATATCTATGGTATTATCCATAATCCTAGGACCACGGAATGACTAAAGTGAATTTTATCGAGGATAAAAACGACTAGGTTATCTTTCAAACGAGTAGAGATTTTTTAAAGCTCTTTCTCTTCTTTTTTTTCTCTTTTCCTCAACAAACAACTATAGGTACGTATCCGTTATACCATTATAGTCATTGCAATCACAATTTATACGCGTTACGTTAAAACGACGTACGCTGTTGCACTCATGCTAGTGCATGTCAGCGCAAAATGAGAACGTGTAATTGTCGTAAATAGTCTCGGCCCCTATTTAGATTCACCCATAGTACCCCCTACTATATTCACGTAAACGTCTATTTCTATGTAGAAGTGTGTATGTGTGTGAGTGCAAACGCGTGTATGTTGCATAGTTCCGCGTGACTGATAAAATGATTTGCAAAATCAATCATTAATGGGAATCAATATTTTTGTTGGTTATTTTTTTAAAGATCGATCATTTTTCATTTAGGTATATTTATGATTTATTTATTTTTTTTTTAGATAGTAATCAATATGCAGTTCCTTTGATTTAATGATCATTTATCCTACATCCTAGTATCTGTTATATTTATTTGAAAATTGTTTTTTATATAGAGTGTGACATATTGTTTTGTATATAAAATATTTTCGGAAGATGAACAATCGAAAAGCAAACTCGTATAATGAAGAACGAACAATTTCGTTTCACGTTACGGAACGTCACTTCCACGTATCGTTTTACTTTAATTTCTCCAGAGAATAGTAGTCGAGCTACGATGTTTATTTTCACGAATAATTTCTTTTTTTTTTTGCGAAAACATGGTTTAACCACACAATAGAACTATGTGTAACTCGTTGTGTTGTTCGAAAGAATTCACCGATTTTGAAAATAATATTAAACGTATTATATTTGTTAGATGAAATATAAGAAACTCTCTATAAGAATATACTATCTAGAAAATGTTCCGTTCTTGGAAACAATAGGAAAGAACAATATTGATCGGATAAAATCTTATGATTAACTATTATTTGTTCGAATTTAATATAACGAACTTCGAGATTTATATATGATTCCAAAAAGAACATTCTTGAAAATACTAAATATAACGTCGAAAGAAAAATAAAAAACATATATGTCATTATATTATTATTTAATATTTGAATATATTTATTTAAATATTTTTATTTGTTCAATTAGATATAACAGATACTCCAACAAATGAGATTTAAACAGAATGATCCGATCATTAATATTGAACGAATTAATAATTTTTTTAATCGTTCGTTCAATTAGAAGTAATAGGTATGAAAGGATAAATGATAATTCATTTGTAATTATAGGCGTGAGTAAATATCGGGGGATCGTGTTACAGTACGAGTTGGTTTGCATATACTATAGTATTACATATATTATTTTTATTTTCGTTTATTCAGAAATGTAAGGTGTGTCCAGTAGTAATAGATATACTTTAATTGATTTAATTGCCAATCGTTTTAATGCACGATAAGGTTTGATGCTCTTATTCTCTCTCTCTCTCTCTCTATCTCTTCAACGTACTTAAGTAAAGCTATGCACCGGAACACTATTACGTACCTTTCCGTATATCTCTCCCAAGAGATCTTAACTACTTCGAATGTTCTAATTCGTTAATGACAATGTCTGGATAGTTGAAACCAATCGACAGATCGCAATAAATATTTTCAGTTAAAAGGAACATTGATATATATTAGAAAAGAAAAAAAAATATTCGAGTGTTTAAAAAATAAATAAAAAGAATAGAGCAGTAACTATAACCGAGATTTAATTGATTATGCATCATTGTGAAATAAATCCGACACTTGATCATATTTTAAAATTCTTCTCAGTTCTACAGATGAAACGAAAGTTATTCGTGTGAATTATGAACGCGTATCATACAATATCCGATTGAAAAAATTGTACAACGTTACGATTACCTATTAGAATTTTTTTTTATTGAAAATTATTCATGTAATATGTTTAACACTAAATCCTACCACGCCGAGGTGAAATGTTAAAAAGGTTAAAAACTATTGTCAGCTTACGTTTAGATGTACTTTGTCCTTATATCCATAACTGCAGATATCCATATATGTATATGTCACTTTTCAGCACTACACACACTCGCACACATATGCATATCACTTGCATAGGAAGATTACACGCACACGCGACGCGAAATAAATCACATACTTAAATAATATCCTTGTTATTCCTTCCGACGCTCGAAGAAGACTGGCAATTAATACAAAAAACAACTATGAATACATACGACATGTACCGAACATACCCGAAGATCAATAATAAATCTAATGAACAAATGACAACGTTCGGTAGTCCACACCGGCCGAGGAGCGACGGAGAGAGGCGAACGTAAACAAAAGATTGAACGCTCGACTAAGCCGGTAATTAAGGAATGTTTTTCTATGTGTATTTCATATTTAACGAATTTCCAAGAATTGATCGAGAGAAAATGTATACAACGTATTTTAACATACATCTTGACACGTGTATTTATATATATATCATACATATATATATTTATGTACGACACAACGACGACGAAGTTATTTCATGTTTAATTACTGCCTTGGGAAATATATTTCTTATCGCGTAATGAACGAGACGCTTGTTTATGCAGACCACGTGTACGCTCGACTACTCTACGAGTAATTTCGATAATTAATTTCCTTACGTAATTTCTTACAAGCTTTTCCATGCTTCTTATTCCTCGCCTTATTTCATCCTTCATTTTATATCAAATATAGGTATATATATATATATACGTATTATACATTGGTTCGCGTGTACAAAGAAGAAACGTCACTTTTCTCAACATAGACGCAAGAAATCAGACGTTTAATCTGTGAACAAATGAGCCTGTTTCTCTTGACGGATGTAGAATAGATAAATTATTATTTTAATCTTTTTCTCTCATCTCTCTTTTTTTATATTTTTATATTTTTAATCTATTTATACCAACAGTGGTAAATATCCATAAGCCGCGGATGATTTATTTATGATTTACCTGGTAAATGTTTTTTACAAAATTTCAATTAATAATAAAAATAAAACTTTTAAATTATCTGTTAGATACAATTTCATATCGAAAGTTGAAATAAATAAAAAAGTAATATTAAAAATAATCAGTTGAAATCTTACATTGTCCATGACTGGTTTAATAGAAAATATTTTCTTAGATTTTAACCCATTGTCAAAAAAAAATGGTTTACCATCAGTGAACAATACTATACAACGTCATACTTAACTTTCATTCTATTCTAAAACGATGCATTATTTATTTCTTTCTTTCCCTTTCTTCGTTTAACTTTTCGCGTTATTTCTTTTTCATGTTTTTTCCTTACTTCGTTCTCCTTTTTTCGATTCAAGTACGAAACACGGCATACCTATTTCAACTTAAGAATAATACTTCTTTTCTAGCATACGCCTCTCTGACATTCGATTAAATCTCGCGAACGGAGAATTTGAAATATTTCGAATACGTTGGGCGTGTAAATACCAAACATGCGTGTAAGTTGTTTAAACCAATGTATGTACGTATATATGTTTGCATATTAAGTTCTATCATCGTATTGTATGGATTCTCGTGGCTATACTTTTACAAAAGAGAAAGAGAGAGAGAGAGTGCGATAGAAAGAAAGAGAAAAGAAAACAAAGCTAAATTGAATAAAGAAAAAAAGAAAAGAAAAGAAGTACGATTCGACATCGAGAATCGAATTCAAATCGCGTTTTGCCACCGCCTACGGGGAATTTATTCGTTACATCAAACGTAATGCGTCCGAATTCCACTCTCTACATCGACATATTTTCAATCTATAGTCATGAAAAATGTCGCGTAATAAAAAGTTAACGCGAAAAATGCGATACAAAATTTTTCTTCTTTTTTTTTTTTGATTTGTGATACACACGAGAAAAGTTATTTTATCGTATTTATATATGATATATTATAAATATGAGATTAAAAATTTGACAAGGAAAGAAAAGATGTTTCAAGATGAATAAAAGTTAAATGATAAAATATTAATTTTTTAAATAAACAAAAAAAGAAACAACGAAGGATTGTACGAATAAACAGAAAAATAGTGTTTTGTGTAATAATCGAAAACGTTTGAATTAAAATATACAAGAGGGTGAGGGAAAATAACTTTTCGTCGGATAGGATAAACGTTCAAAGTATATCTTATGTTTTTTATTTTGTTTTTTACCTATTTTCATACAGGTAGAATATTTTCATAGGATTTTAAAATGAACTTGGCAAACTATGTCGTAATTTCTGATGAAGAAAATTTTCCAGACTGTGTCTGCCTCGTAAGTCGCGATATTCTCTCAGTTTCTAAAAGAGATTTTAAAGAACGAGACTTTATTCTTTCGTCTTCTTCCTAAACTGGTCCATTTAATATTTATAGTAGCTATCCGCTAGTGGCAAAAATGAAATAGAATTTTTTCTTGCCGCATTTGAAATTTTCTCATGCATGTTGCGAGAAAAGTGATTTTGATGCATACGCGTTTACCTTTTCTTTCTCTCTCTCTCTTTTTCTAGTCTTTTTTTTAACCTTTTCTCACATTTCTTACCGATTTGCATATATCTCATATCCACTATGATCGATCTTCATTACGATTTTTTCATAAAAGTATCGATTATCGGAAACTTGCATTGAAAAATTTCTTTTTTCTTATTTCTATCTTTGAATATAGTACAAAATACAGATTACTCCATTCGACTCAAATTGTACAATTTTAAAAAAAAAATACATTATTTGCAATTATATTAAAAAATTATTACAAAAATATATGATCCAAAAACGCTTCGAATTAGGATAAACCTTTAAAAGAATAAACGAAATTATTTAAAAATATAATTAAAATAATTACAATTGTTGTTTAAAATGTAAAATAAACTTAACAAAATGATTTCTTAAATATCGTGATCTAAATCTAATTATAATCAGGATAAGTTTTATCAGAAAGAGAACAAGAGAAATTGTACAATTTATTTGTGTTTGGAATAATCAAGTTAATCTAAAAGTATAATAAAGATTATTACATTTGTGATATTTGAAAATTAACAAAACAATAAAAGAGATAGAAAATTTCATTTTCTCTTTTACTTTAACTGACAAGTTAGCATAGTCAAGTTCAGAATGGACGACCTTCGGGCTAAACACAGGTTTGCACGTTCGAATAGCCTAGAGAATCCCTTGGTCTTCTAAGGTAAATACCAAAATCTTGTCTCTCTCTCTCTCTCTCTCTCTCTCTCATTCTCTCTATCTATGCATCTATCTTTCTCTTCGTATTCTGTCTATGTAAACATATGAGAGAATACCTTTATATGTATATATATATTTACGTGTATGTCAGTCAGTATGCGTAATGCAGGCTAAAGTATTAAACCAAACGTGGCATGCAATTTCCAGACACTTTGCGCAATGCCGAGAAACCGCTTGAAATCTTCGACATTTCGTTTATCGATCCTTTACTCACGATCATATATCCAACTTTAACTTTATTTAAAGTTAGACAAGATGAAGAACGATGTTGATGATGATATAAACAATTTTCTTTGTCACCTTTTTTAAAGTAAATAAAAAGAAGTATATTGATCAATGATAAGTGGTCAATTTTTATTAAAAAACTTCCCTTTATTTATATTTACGATCTAATTTTGTTGGACTTAGAAGACAAAAAGTATATATTACATAAGAATTATTAATGTAGGATACCAATTTCTTTTTATGTTATTTTAAATGTCAAATTATTCTTATTTTTATATACTCCTTCGAATTATTTTTACGTTTTCATTAAGTATATTAATCAGTCTTTATATACTTTCCTTCGAGATAGACATAATTACAAAAAGAAAGAACAGAAGGAAGAAAAATAAAAGGAAATAAAGTTGATCTCTTAAAGAGAGTTTAGAATTCTCGAAGGGAAGGTAGGTAGTCGTCTAATCTACTCTAATCAGAAATTACGGAGTACGGAATCCGGAAGATTCGTGAACGTGGAGTACTATAGTATACGTGAGTCTTGACCGTAAGAAACGTTGAACACCAAAAGCCAGGATGAATCTTGTCTGGCCTTTCCAGAGTTGTGTTTTGACTCACCCCATTGACTCACCCCTTACCTATGTTCACCATCCCTCTCACCCTCATCCCCGTCTTCTCATCGTTCTCTTCGTTCTCTTCGAGTTACTCGGGGCGGGTCGTCGAGTCGTAAAACGTGCAACGCCTTCGTTCTAACGAAATTTCTTTCTTTCTTTTTTTATTTCTTTTTTCCGATTTTCAACCCTATGTTTCTTATTTCATTCCTTTTTTTGTCTTACATATTTCTCTCTCTCTTTCTCTTTTTCTTTCTCTCTTATCTTATTTTACGTTATCTTGTCTCAAAAGAACCACCGCGATGTATCCTAGAAGAGATGATAAGATGAGAAGAGAAAAGCTTCCGACGTGAGAAATCGATAAATCTTTTACGATGCAATATCGTTCAAGTTATCTTCGATGAAAGGAAAGTTAGCGGTTAAAAGTTACGACAAACTTACGAGTTTCATAATAGAAATAATAAACGATCTTTCGAGTAAAATAATAAACTTGGAATATATGAGATAAAGGAAAAAGGAAAGAAATGAATAAAAAGAAAAATACATAACAGACACGTATCTTTACGTTACATCTGTTTTTTTCCATTCGTTTTATTTTTAACGTCAACCGATAAAAATATCTCGATAGTTTTAACACCTTAAACGCCATGTCACCCAAAATGGGTAAAAGGAATGTTTTCTGGGAGGCCTCGTCTCCCATTTTGGGTGACACTTTTATTATATTTTTTAAATAGTATTTTTAATGGAAATTTAATGGAATAAGTACTAAAGTATAAGTATAAAATATAAATTATAAATATATATTGGGCGATCGACGTGTTAATTTATTTATTAAATATCAAGCTTTATATAAATACTTTCTCTTAATTTGATTAAATCAAGAAAACAATTAATATACTTCTTATTAAAAAAAAAAAATTGAAAAAAGAAAGAAAAGGGAGAAGAGGTAAGATTAATTGAAAACGCGGGAGTAAAATTGGTCCAGAAATTGATTTATCCTTCCTTCCTCTTGTTTTCATATCTCTTTCCTCTACTCGGATGCATACATCTCTATATCTACCTTGTACATTTGCAAAAATTCGTGCAGTTGCCAATCGAGCGAAAAATTTGAAACGATAACGATAGAACCGGTACTGCTGTAGATACGACGGAAGCGAGAATTAATGAGCGAACGTTTGTCTAAACGAAAATGTTCGAAAGCCGGCTTTGGTTTGCGTATTTTTCTTCTCTTTTTATTCACCCTCTCTCTCTCTCTCTCTCTCTCTTCTCCCCTTTTTCCAATTTACCGTGTTGCGAAACGATTTCTATTTAAAAAATGAAATGAGACATATTTTTTGGATATTGATAAAAACGTAGAGATAGAAATATTAAACCACGTTTATTTATTTGATCGATATTTTCGTACATCTATAGTCATTATTTTGTTAAATAAATGATCTCGTTATATATATACGTGAATATATATTTTTATTAGTATATATTATAATAAACCCGTCGTCGTTATATTAAACAGACGGTCAGTATTTATAATAAAGGACAAAGTAAAATATTTCTAAAGAGAGTAAGTATTAATGTATTTTAACATACGCACATATTATACCAAGCATTTATATAAAATACTGACCGAAATATGTAAAATAAATATCGATCCAAATGAATAAAGACCGAAAATGATGTTATTTCAAATTATAATTACAATTTTAATTTAAACTATGTACCAGGTGTAATTCATATATAACAACACTTTACACCGTTCTCAAATATTAAAATGCAAACGCCACTCTCTGCTAAGTCCAAAAAACAAAATATATATATTCTTAATCGTATGATACAACAATGATTAATTATATATTAAAGTATAATAATTAAAACGCGTTNAGTTCAAGCCCTTACCCCCCTTCCTATTCACCCGTTCCACTCTTCGTTGAATTATGAAAGAGACGCGAAGTGTATACGACGAAAAGGGGGTTGGAAGAGAATCATCCTCCTTTCCTTCTCTCTCTCTCTCTCTCTCTCTTTTTCTATCTTTCTATCTCTTTCTTTCACTCTTTCAAGCACCTTCGGAACGGGGTTGTAGAGCAGTTGTAGGACGAGCACTTAGACCAGGATATAATTTGCTGGCAGAGTTTCCGGCCAGCCCGAGTACCAAGGAAATGGATTAGTGTCGGGGTGAGGGTGGGGGAAGGTGGGGAACCGCGTTGGTACCTGCTAATTACGAAAAGTATATCCGCGTTATTTCAATCGTATTATCTAACACATAGGAATGTTGCGGTACCAACGTCTTATTCCAATTACTGCTTGCAAATGAAATAACAATTAAAGTTATTCGCGTTAAATCTGCCTGCCCTTTTTTAAAAGAGAAAGTAAAGGGATACAAGCTAAGAAGGAGGAATAGGGGGACGGAGGGAAGAAGGGGGGAGATGGACAGCAACAGCTACGAGAGCGCATCGTCTTATCGGTAAAAACACGAACGTTGTTAAAACTTTTTAATCGTATACCACCACTATCTTGCTCTCAGACTCCTCACCCCCTTCCCCTTCCTCTTCTCTCCATTTCACCTCTCGTATCTTACACCATTATCCACCATCTAGCTGGCTTGTACGCGTATTAAGTAAGAAAAAAAAATGAGGAAGTAAGTAATACGCCTGAGATAGGACGAATGAGAAACGATGGAAATAATAATAATGATAATAATGATTGTAATAATTTTATAGAAAGTTTTTGTTCCTTAGATGAGGGTTTTTTTCTTAAAGATATTAACTTTTTCACGTCTGCATTTGTATATGTCCCAAGGTATAATAATTTCATCAGTTTTGATTAAAAAATTTATAAAATTGTACTTGACGATGAACAATCTTATTTAAATGAATGTAATTTAAACATAAGTTTGGTAGTTTGGATATTTTCTTTCCTCGTACCAAGTGTACGGTGAAAAATAATAATTCCTGTGTTTAATATCGTAATAAATTTAAGAAAAAATTGAATTTCCAGTGTTAAAGATAAATTTTAAATAGATGATTTTTGTTTTGTTTTTTATTTTATGAAAAAATTTTGTCATACCCCCTAAAGCGTTAAAAAAGAAATATTTTGACGTATATCCTCGATAAAAGGATCAAATAAATGAGAGTGGAATGCGAGAAATGAGAGGAATGAGAGGAATGAGAGAAACGGGAGAAGAAAATGGTAAAAAAAAAATAAAGGGAAAAGAAATGGACAGATAAACGAACTCGATATTTGATCGATATCTGAGAGCTTATCGTTACGTTGCAATTTTGCGAACCATTTCGAGTACGTTGTACATACATATCTCGCGGGTGCAGCTACACGATAGTGATCAATGAGATACATTACGAATACTCTCTTCTGGTATCCAGTTCAAACGGAATGCATTGTACGCGTGGGTAAATATGCTTTGCGTGTAAATCAAGGTACACCCTACCTCTCACGAATTTATCTACTGTTTAAAAGAATAAGAGGAAGAAGAAGAAGAAGAATAAACACGAACGTACGAAAGAATATTTTATATTTCATAATAAAATGCAGTGTGATTTTTTACGTGTCTCGTTCACAAGGAAGAAAAGGAACAATATAAAAAGAAAATTATCTGGATTTGAACAAAACGAATGATTTAAATAAAAAGTGATACAAAGGGATAGAGAAGGAGAAGTATAAGTACAAGGGCACATCCATTTCCTCTTTTCCAAAAGTTTTAGGTCTAAAAGAAAAGTTTAGCACTTTCGGCGAGAAAAACTATTTCGTTACACTATGTTCTAAAAGTATGTGATGTGAATAGAAAAAAAAAAAGAAAGAAACTAGTATTTGTATTAAAATATCAATCTTATTATTATTAATGAATTCCTTTGTCCATGACGATTTGTACGATTAAGTCGACTGGATCGATGCCATAACGCTAAATACCATTATCTACTACCTACAAGCATGGTATATTTTTGATCCAAGTAAATGTACCTTCCCCGAACCTAAGAGGATCGTCTTAATGTCGTGTAATTAAGATTGCTCGTGCTTGGAATTAATTCGATCATGATAATGACGATGACGATTATCTCTAGATAATCTAATCTTTGAAATAATATACGTTCCATGTATATATGAATTCACACGATAAAATATTATTTTATAAAATACATTTCGATGTAAAAAGTATTAATATTAGTATTTATTTATATAGGTACACGATTTAATACTCGTCTCAAATATTATTTTAGCTGAATGGTGTATATAATCATGAAGATATCAGTGTATTAATAATACTACCGTAATTCGTGAGTAGTAGTGTTTATAATTAACCACGTTTCGATATACCCTGATTGGCCAATTTCAGTAACGTAATCGAGGATTTAAAACGGCATGAATAATACGAGTTCCCTTGTAACTGTGTGTTGATAAAGTTCAAATCAAAAAAATTCCGCCTATAAAATTTAAAATCAAACGAGTTACCACGAGACCCCTGGAACTTTTAGTTAAACTCGAAATTCGATCTGGATATCGATACTCGAAAGAGAGAGAAAGAGAGAGAGAGAGTATACTGTTTTTATTACGCATACTTTAAACGTGATCCTCTATTGATGAGTTTATTTACGAGACGAATGCAATTTAACAGACAGTATATATTCTTTCATGTTGGTATATTTCTTTTTTATATTCATGCATTCGTGTCTAATATTCGAGTAAGAGTATCTGCATTTTTATTGTTTATTAATTAAACGTAATGGATATTGATTTATTTTTTATCAATTAAACAAACGTATGCAATATAATATATACGAGTTTATGTTATACGATCATAATTAGCAATGTAAGAGAATACTGTTATTTTTCTAATTAATTTGTTTTAGAATAAAATAGAAAATATTGTTTGTTATATAAATTATTTTGAAAATAGTCTGCGCGATATAACATTGATAATTACAAATTTGTATTCGATACTTGTAACAATTCGTGATTACGATTGCAACAGTAATTAATTAAAATAATATACAACAAATATATATTTTTTATCACTCACAAACACAAAGATTTAAATTTCTCGATATAAAAGATATCCTGATGTATACCATAATCCACAATCGTTTATCTTCCGTATGAATTATTGTTCTCTTTTTACTCACTCAAGTATTTTCTCAAACGTTGATAGCAATTATTTTAAACGTAGTAATCGTACCATTACTAACTAGCTTGAAATAACTGTAGACGAAATGTAACGTCACGGTTAAAAAAAAAATCGTGTCCAATGTAATTGGTCGTAACTTTAACCAAGTTTAACTATTAATATAAAAGAAGAGAGAGAAAGAGAGAGGGAAAGAGATAAATAAAAAAAAATAAATCATTGTTTTACATGCGGTGTAATAACGAATCAAGGATTACGTCCTTGATTTTTCTCTATCAGTTAATCGAAAGTAATACATATGTATGCATACATCAGACTAGTCACGTTTTCTTTCCTAATATACGAATTTCCAAGCAAATCGCGTGTGTACTAGCTACGTTGTTGGTATACCGAACGTAACCATGATAACGAATAACAAACTATACTTGATGAGGAGACACTAGCAAAAGAGGGTCAATTGAAGAGGATTTTAATCATTTATTCGTGATGTCAGTAAGCAAAGATGAATAAAAAGAGATGAAGATAGAGATGCATAACGGAAGGATTTAAACAATTGATATATAGGAATTGTTCCGGATTAATTGTCAACGTCAACTACGAACTTACGCGATATGTCTTTGCGTCATGACATTAAATAAGAATAATCAGAGGAACAAAAAAGTAGGAGGAAGAACTGTATATGCACTTTTCCCTTCCTATATGTATTTGGCACGATCCATCACACGTTAGAATTAAATTCAGCCAGTTGTAGTTGGCACGGCTAGTGTGTCAAGATCATTCGATCTATCGTCTTACAATAAAAGATAGATTAATACTCGAAAAGAAATAAATAAAGAAGAAAAGTTATTGAAATAAGAATTCGATCGATTAGTGTGGAATATATTTTTTTTATACGGATCGTTTATTTTGAAAGTGGTGTAAGTCAACTTTTCTTTTAATATTTTTCTTTAAATATGAAATATCAAATAATTCATGATCAACTTAATGTAAACTTTTTATTAATAACATTAATTTATAATAACTATTGTTCGATTTGAAATTGGCCAATAAAACAAATTGCATAGCGATTGATTATGAAAGTGGTTAAAGTC
The DNA here is from genome assembly GCA_023678845.1 of Mischocyttarus mexicanus. NCBI lineage: Eukaryota > Metazoa > Arthropoda > Insecta > Hymenoptera > Vespidae > Mischocyttarus > Mischocyttarus mexicanus. Next base: position 4,462,626 of record JACGTP010000007.1, on the reverse strand, counting down.
CAATTTCCATAGACATAGGTGTCGGGGTCACGTGGTTGCATTTGTTTGAGCAGTTACCTTACATTACATTATATACCTCCTGTGCATCACGAATATTTCAAAACGCTTTCACGTAAAGTGCATAAATAAATAATAGCGGTAAATATTAATAAATTTAGAAATAGTAGAAACATTGTCTCACACAGACTTGACGCAAAATTGACATCTTTTCTAAAAATGAATTCGCACCATTTTTGATAACAAACGATCAATATCTTTAATTTACTACTGCAGTTAACTATATAGTATCTGGTGTACACTCAATCTACAATTCAACGAAAACAACAATAACAATAACAACAACAAATACTTGGAAAGTGTATTTCGTAAACGAAAACGAGCGGAAAGTGAACGGCAGGTGAATTCGACAAGCTTAAAAGAGGAACGCCCTTGGAGTGGTGAGAAAGAGAGAGAGAGATAGAGATATAGAGATAGAGAGAGTGGTTCGTGGGATCGATATTCGCGAGAGGTAGAATATGCGAGGTAGGAAAGAGAGAGAGAGAGAGGTAGAGGAGGAAAGGGAGGAACAGAGAGCTTTTGGTTTATACCACGATAACGGTAATTCCGCGGTCTACCTAGCCTACCTTAGGAGATTATGACCAAGGAGATACCGTGATACATACCATGCGATACCATCTAGATGATCTTTACTTCACCTAAACATCTTGATATAAATTAGATAGAAATTACGATTAATTCTTTTCTCGATCGTAAAATACACAAGTGATATGTTCATTTAATTTTATCTTCAAATATTATTTATTTAATTCTCTGATAATGATATCTGAGATTGATCATACGAGATTGGTTTAGAATTGTTTTTTCTCATTCAAAATTCTGCATTAGTATAATTTTGTTCGTTTAATTTTTGTAGCAATTATAGTTAATTTTTTTCTTTTTAAATCTTTCATTCATTTGGTATAATATTTGGTTAAACAAATAACCAATGGTACGTGAATAATTTGTCGATGGATATTTAAAATAAAAAAGGGGGTTTCATATTGTTGCCCGTAACGCATATATTTACATTTTATTTTAAATATTATGATTCTATCTAGGAAAATATTTAAATAATATTTATTCGATAATTATTAGATTTTTACCCCTTTGAAAACTTGTTTTACCTATTTGTTATTTAAAACAGTACCACATCGAGTATTATCGATTTCTATCTGTATTCGATTGTGAAACAAAATATAACTGTTTTTTAAAAATCGGTTACAAATGTAAATAGGTATGCATAAGTTTTCAATGAGTTTTGGGATTACAAAAAAAAGAATAAAAAAATAAAAAGAAGAAATATATAAAGGAAAAATATCTGATAAAATAAAATGAAAATTCAAAACGGCCAATCCACAAATTCGTTCGTGACGTATAAATTCTTTTTTATATTCGATTATTTAATGAGGATAAAATTCATATATTCCAGATGGTAACGAGTTAATTATAACACATTTCGATCGTTTTCCAATTCTCCAATTATAATATTTAGAAACTTCGTAAATATTCGGGACTACAATTTCAACGAGTTTGATTTAGTTGGCTTCTCCGGACTTATCCAATTAATTTTCAAATTACATAAGTATATATATATATATATAAACGTAAAAACGTCAACGTGGTACAATAATCCAGAACGTACTATCGTTCTGCTATTCTTCCTCCTTCGGTTTTCACCGAGACTTCAACACACGAAACGATAAATTTGTAGCAAGCGGTGGTGGCCTGTTAAATGTTCAATGAAAGATTCACAGACCGATTATCTTCTCTTCCGTTTTCTCTCGTAAGAGTAAATCCATCTGATTTATCGAATTATACTTTCCCTTCCTTTACCTTTGTACAATTTTATAGAAAACAGAATGGTTCCTATATATATTAATCTTACATATCATATATTTCAATTGATTTTCGAAATAGAAAGAAAACTTTCTATTTAATTTTTCTAAATAATACAATATATATATTTATTCAAATAATAATAATAATAATAATAATAATAATAATAATAACAATAATAATAACAATAACAGTAATATTTAATAGAACGAAAACGAACGATACGAAGATTGTTGAAAAATATTGTATTACGTAGAATACATTGATAGGATTGGAACGATCGATCGTAACGCGAAACGTTGCGAACGGTTAAAAGGGTAGCGAAAAAAAAAGGTAAAAAAAATAAAAAAATAAAAATAAAAAAGAAAATCCAAAGGGAGAAGGGTGGGGTAGGGTAGGGTTGGAGGATTAGAAAAAAAAAAGTAGCAGCAAAGAAATGGAATAACAAAGAAGGTTCGTTTGATCGTAGGAGAAGGATGGAGAGAAGAAGAAGAAGAAGAGGAGGAGGAGGAGGAAGAGGAGGGGAGGTGACAGTGGTAGCAGCAACGGTGGTAGCTCTGGCCACGGCCTTGCTGATGGTGCAGGGTGTGGTGGGTGAAGCAGCCACGAGCAATCCTCTCCGTACCTCCCACCTCACTCTCGATCAATACTCCCCTTCACCCTTGTACCACCATGGACTGTTCGGGTTTTACGGAAGAAGAAGCAACAACGACGGAAGCTCAGATGGAAACGACTACCAACAACAACAACAACAACAACAACAACAACTGCAGCAGGGTCTGCAACAGCGACAATACCTGGTTAACCGGAAGTTCGAGGACGATTCTATAATTTATAGATCGATCGATGATCGTCATAATCGACGCGGTTCGATCGGTTCGATCTCGGCCAATGGTAGGTGATGCCAATCCATCGAATATACAGATATGTCTTCTTTGTCTCTATAGTATATATATATATATATGTATAGGATCTCTATTTCTATCTCTCTCTCTTTCTCGTTCTTCCGTTACGTCAGCGATTTAATTCTGTCGCTTCGATTAATCTAGAGTCTCGAATGCTAGTTCAAATCTATTCGTTCGAGTCTATTCCGATTGGACGATATCCTTTTAATTCTTTTCTTTTTCTTTTCTTTTTTTTTCTACCTCTTGGTTTTGTTAGATTTATTTATTTTTTTTTTTAAATCATTTTATTATTAAGAAGTTGTGATTTGATAATAATTATTATCAATGTACGAAAAGAGGGAAAATGTAGTGTAGGTTAATGTAGGTATAAGCACTCTCATTTCAAATAAATATAGTTATATATATATAGAGAGAGAGAGAGAGGGTTAGGAAGAAAGAAAAAAAAGAAAGAAAATTGGTAGCCTTAGAAAAGATAAAGGTGACTAATTATGTAAACTTCTTTTAGATTATCCGATAAGAATAAAAGCTTACGATAAGGATAATAAAGGAGCAACGATCTCGAGAGACTCGCCGGGAATGAACGTACCGCAATACGATAAGGAGAGATCGAAAAATGTCGCTAGTAGGAAAGAATTCGATGAGAATAAAGGTAACAACGATTACGTTGTTCTGCCAAGCGAAATGGACGAGCCCTTCGTGGCGGATGAAACGTTTAAGGACGAGGGTCCCGGTTCCGTAGAGATATACAAATTGGATTTGTTCGAGGAGAAGAAACCTCAACTGGGTCCAATGTCTAATGCTAAAGGAATAATATTAGGTGGTGTTGGTGGTGGTCGTTTTTTGACGGGATCGTTACCGGCATCACCGGCTTCATCGTTGACATCGGTTACGATGAAAACTAGTAATAACAAAAGTAAGGTGCCGAAAAAAAGTTCTCCTCGTCACGGTTGGAAGCATGGTAAACCGTCTAGCAACGGGTCGTTCAAGTCAACGATGATTACTACGACTACGAGTGTTAGTAACAGGAACGACGATGATGATGATGATGGTAGTAGTAGCAGTAGTAGTAGGAGTAATAAGGACGGAAAGGACCTTCACGGTAGATCGAATTTCTTGGATTCGGAATTAAGGTCGGAAGTACCGACTAGCGTTGAAGCTTTTGGGGTAGGAGGCGTGCCCGAGTTACAAGTTGGTTGCGAGGGTCTCGAGGCTGATGGTGCTTCCCCTTTCTCACCCTCCTCACCCTCATCTTTCTCTTCTCCTTCTTCTTCCTCTTCTTCTTCTTCCTTTCCCTCCTCGCCCTCTTCTATCAAACTGAAAAGATCCATCGAGAATACGAAAATCGGGGAACGTAAGGTCGATTCTCCTGCCCCGTTAAACGTCGTTCCGATATCCCTTAATCTCGACTACGATTTATCTGAGGAGAGTTACGAGGAAATGGACGAGCTTTTGAAACTGAAAAAGTTTGAGAACGAGCCTAAAAGAAATAAAGAGAATCGCGGTGACATAGATCCCACTTTGGATGATATTTTGATTAAGGATAGAAACATAGAGGATAAGTTACCGGTAAGGGGTGATCTTGGCAATTGGAGCGAACCGCTAGTGGAATCGATTAAAAGGTATGATAACGATTTAACGAAAGTTAAAAGGGAAAGAAGAAATTCGGAAGGATCAGATCGAGGGACGAGCGAATACGTTTCGAGTTTCAAGGGTCATTCACGAAAGTTACTTTGGGATGACACTAACAGGGAATCCGGTTTATGGGGTTACGGTGAGAACGAGGGTGTAGTGTCCAGCGATGAATTGGATACCGAACTAAGAAGACGTCAAAGAGTTGAACGTAGAAGGGAAGATAACGTAGAAGCTAGAAATATTGTACACAATCAAATCGATACTATTAGAGACGATTACGAAAGATCATTGGAACAGGAAAGACGTAGGCATGAGGAAATATTACGAAGGTTACAGGAACAAGGTACGAGAAGACCAACATCGACCAATTTAGAAAGTAGCGAGGAAAGAAGGAAAATGATGTACCATGAATTGAAACGTAAACAAGAGGAAGCCATGAGACAGGAGGAAGAAAATCGTAAAAGAAATTTGATGACACCGGAGGACAGAAGGGATTATGATAATAGACGTAGAGAACAGTTGCAACATAGAAGACTTTTGGAAGAGGATATGGAGAGACGAAGGAGACTAATGGAAGAAGAGAGAATAAGATACGAAGATATGGAACGTAGGAAGATGGAATCTTCTGTACCATCGAATTTGGTGCATCCCCATAATCGGACTAGAAATGTAAGTAGGGAAGATGAGGAACGTAATTTAGCTATCCAAAGAGAAAGATACAGAGATATCGAAAGAAAACGAATGGAGGATGAAAGAAGGAGACAAATGTTAAACGAACGGAGAAGAAGGATGGAAGAGAATAGAAGGAGGATGGAGGAGAATAATAGAAGACGCAAATTGGAGGAAGAGAGAAGAAGAAATATGGAAATGGATACATTGAGAAGTAGGGAAAATGTTACGCGAGATGACAGGAACGAGGAAGAATATCGAAGAAGAATGGAGGAACGTAGAAGAAAACTCGAAGAAGAACGAAGGTTGCAAGATTATGTTAGGAGGAATCAACCGATCGAGGTTAGACCTGATTGGCAAAGAAGAAACGATTGGAACGTTTCTCAAAGATTGAATGAAGTACAGGAGCAAAGGAAAGCGATTGAGGCTGTCAGGCAAATGAATAGATCTAATAGATACCCTTTAGGTTCGGGACATGAAAGAAGACAGCACGGTCCCTTAGCACCAACTTACGTCGATCCTAGAGTCTCGTTTGATGAGGCTAGAAGAAGACAGGAGATTGAAGTTTTGCAGGAACGACGACGTCAACAGGAAGAAGAACAAAGACGTAGAATAATTGAGGAGGAAAGAAGACGAGAGATTGATTACAGGAGGGCACAATCTAGAAAATACGAAGAGGAGAGAAAGAGGGTAGAAGAGAGCAGGTTGAAGGAAGAAAGAAGAAGGCAACAGGAGATCGAAGATCAGAGAAGGCAGTCAGAATTTTTGGTTAGTCGTAGAATAAATCCTGTTCACCAGCAACAGAGGATCAGGGAAGAACAAGCAAGAAACAGAGAAATTGAACTACGACGGCAAGAAAACAGGTGATACCTAATGAATAATTTATAATTTATTTTAAAAATAATATTTTTTTCTTTGTTGTTATTGTTTGTTGCTATTGTTGCAATTGTATTATAAAAATGATCGCGCATTCGGTATTCGTGTGGGTTTCATCCTATTTCGACTGTATGGAGGGTTGTTTGATACACGCTAGGTTGGATTACACATCGTTGATCATGATATTTACAATGACTGAGCAATCCGCATTACGTTTGCACAAAGAGGGAATAGCTGACTGTTATCAGTTTCTTGTTGCCCGAAGCTAACATATTAGGAACTCTAACATATTAGGAATTCTAACATCACAGACTTTAGGGATAATATTGGGACAAAGTGACCAATACTATTTAGTCAGCTTAGTAGAATGTTCAAAACTCATGTTAAATTGCGATAAAAGAAAACCCACAAATACTTACTTACTTTATTTACTTACTGGTGCATATAAACACTCAACAATGATACAGTCAACCCAATAACTAAATAACGTTACGCATAATGGGGATAATTATTGATTAATATTATAATCTTGATATTATTATTATTATATTATTATTTACGATAGCAAAAATTTTCGAATTAATCTAACTTAATTTACGTTAAATCATTTTTAGAGATAAATCTATATGGGAAAAAGAAATGCATAATAGGGCATTGGCAGAACAACGCAGGCGGAACGAAGAAGCCAGATTAAACGCGTTACCAGTTAGTGCAAGTATAATAATTCATAAAGAAGGAACCCCTTCTTATCCTCCTACGAATTCAAGAAGCCAATTTATATTCCCGGTGAGCTATCTGCATTTGTTTGTTAAAGTAATACCCTATTTCCTTCTTGTTCCGTATACCTAATCGTTAATACTAACAATAAACGGATTTTAACTTTACATTGTTACACCGCGTTGTAACTTGTTAAATAATTAGATACAGTTTCAATAGAAGGCCTTATAAGTTCACGAAAATGAACTATTATGTACGATCGATTGAAAAATCTTTTTTTTTTTTATTTTTCTTTATTGGATAATAAACTACGAGTAAAATGTATACGATCGATAAAAAAAATCATAACTTTTTACTTAAAAATTTTAATTATAATTAATTTCGTATGTGTTTATGGTGCTATACGAGAAGAGAATATATTTTTTAACGGTAATTTCGATAAAACGGGGCTTTTTTTACGTATAACATGTTGTATCATTATTTTCTACGATAGTTAATAATTTTATAAATATGATTTAAAAAAAATGCAAAATAAATATTCATATTTTGGCATCGTTCGCAAATATTGACTTCGTCGTACGTTGCCAGTGGCAACGTAAAATTCATCGACGTAAAAAGGTCACCCCTTTGTGACCTATCAAAACAAAAAAAAACAAAAAAAGAAAAACCTCGCGTAAGACTTACTTTAAAACATACTTTGATCGCATACTAATTTATTTACGCACAAAACTAATGCCGACCGTACGAAATTCTCTTTCATCGATTTTATGTTTCTCCATTTCGCCGTAGGATAATATTTTTTGTTCCTTTCTTCGAAATAACATATTCGAATGATTTTATATGAAAATATTTGTACAATTCGTCGATTTTGTTTTTTTTTTGTTAAATAGGATCAACCAAATAGGAGTGTAAACGCACCAAATAGAAGAGTAAACACATCAAATTTTCCGAAAATTGGACAAACTTGGCCGATTTCTACAAAAGCATTAAACGGTCCTAGCCCTTGCGTTTGGGCAGTTATTCAATGCTGTCCAACCGTTATGAATCGTCTGGTAAGATGTTTCGAGTCGTTAGGTTGTCCTGGAGTCAATTGGGATCCTAATCCTTGCAGCGAAGAAGTTGCGGATGCTGCGAGAGATGAGGTCTTGCGATATTACAATTCCGCTCAACAAGAACAGAATCATTAATTAATGACCGAACCATTGACAGTTTGGTAAAATCGTATACCAAACTTTTTTTAGAGAAACGTAATATTTCTTTCTTATTTTTCTTTTTTTTCTTTCCATTAAACTCTTTTACACTGCGAAGGACAGAGATATAAAAAAAATACCTAGATATTATTAATTAATATTAATAATAATAAAAAGGTTTTAGATGAAATATTTCTTTTCTCTTTTTTGTTTTTTGTTTTTTGTGGATACGCAATTAACTCGAACGCATTAGAGCCTGATCGATTAGTATTGACTCGCGGTCAAATTTTTATATATTTTGCCGTGATTAATAATTAAATGTAGGTTATATATATATATAGTATATAATATATTATAAATAAATTCTATAGATAAACATTAATAAAATAATAATAATGGTATCGTGCAACGAAAACGTATTACATTACGCTGAACGTTTTCTTCTTTCTTTTTTTTTTACGACTAACCCTAAGTGTTATAGTATTTTTTTTTTCGTATGTAGACGATAAGCTATATCTCTGCAGCTTCCTTATTTGTAATATAGATAATGCGACTCGATTCAGTGTAATTAACGAATATTTATATAAATATAAATATATATATATATATAACATATGTAATAAATTGATTTCCCAAATGGTCAGATTATTTTCATTGTAAAAACATCATTAATCGCAGTTTCTTACGATTTAGATATAATTGAAAAGGTATGTAAACATTTTCTATACAACTTAATAATTATCTGAAATCTTTGATCTCAGAGATAATGGAAATTTATCGAAAAGTAGATACCATCTTACCACTTTGGTGAAACAATTGAAAAGAAAATCACGGTTTTTACTGAGTGAGAACGAATCCTTGAGTAATCTTGAGTAATCTTGAGAGAAAGTTACCCAAAAGTTTTCTTTTTTTTTTCCTTTTCACCTAAACTAGCAAGAATCGAAGGAAAGACAATGGACAAAAAGAAAAGGGAAAAGTGTTGAGAAAAAAAGAAGAAGAAAATATTGGGAAAAGAAAATAGTTCGACATTGGACTCGACTAGTTTGGGTCCGTTGGGTAAAGTTTCAAAGCTCGTTTCGATTCTATTTATCACTTCGTATTTTATTTCCGTTAGTTTATTTTCTTTCTTTTAACCATCGTCACCGTCACAGTCGTAGTTTTCGTTGTCGTCGATAACGAGGCCATTCAACGTTTAAGAGCTTGCTAACGTTTCCCGTACCAATCAGCCACATTGTACATACAACCGAAAATGCATCCTTCCCAAACGGACGATCACGTACCACGTCGTGGCTTGCCCAAAGCAAATACGATCTTTACCTATTGACGTATCTAATCATTTTGGGTAATGCTTCAACCATTCTCTCATAATGTTCTTTAACTACCGTTAAATCTCGTCGTATACAGGGAGGTCTATTCAACTTGTGCACCGGTTATAACTTCCAAAATATGCGTTGCAAGAAATAATTGTAAAAAAAAAATACAATATTAAAATTTAATATTTCTCTCAAATGTATAGCTCGAGTACTATTGAAACTATTGAACTATTGAACTATTTGAAACTATTGTTGTACTATTAAAAAAGTAAGTATTTCGAAGAACCTTCAAAGCATATAAATCTGTTAATTAATTAGTTGTCCGTAGTATCAATATAACGATAGATACAAAAAAATAATATATTTCACAAACTTTGGATTTTCTATGACACATTGAGATAAAAAAGAAGTAACAAAGATTAACGTGACACTTATGTTATTCATTTTAAAAGAAAAAGAAACTGTTGTAAAAAACGTCGATCACCCAGTCGTAAATCATGCTAATCATGGTAACATATTCGATTAATAAATAAACGTATATGCGTGTACATTGGTCAAGGATAACAAGAAACAAGGATATAACACTTATTTTATTTTATTACGTATCGCAGTTAGGTATACTTTCTCGTAGATTCTTATAGTGAATAGAAATAAATAAAAAATAAAATAAAAATCTAAATCGGTAAATGTAATCTCGTATAAAAACGACAAAGCTAGAAAACTAAAACATTGGACATAGAGCAAATCAGATAATAGTTTGGAAGACATATAAATGACATATGATCTTGATTGCAAACGTTAGAAATGTCTTACAAGACATCTCGTAGAATACATACGAAATCCAATATTGTATTGCTTCCCAAAGGAGAAACAGAGAAACGTAGTGGAATTCTATGGGAAATAGGACACCAATGTATGTCTGTGAAAGAGAAAAGGGGGGGGAAATGTTTTAACGACAGGTGCAACAACGTTACTCGAAGAATCTTGAAAGCTATTGTCTTTTCTCTTCGATACTCTTCCTTCGATATACGTTTCCTTCAATCTTCTTCTTTTTCTTCTTCTTCTTCTTCTTCTTAATTTCTCCCTTTTTTTTTAATTACTTTTTAACCTTTTTCGTAGTTTTCTGTTTTGGTGTATTTGTTGTACAAACAATATAAGAACTTTTTGTTTAATGCATTAAACAAAATTAAAATATTTCTCAATTGAAAATATATGTTATTACGATTTTGTAAGAATAATTATTAAAATTCGTATAAAAACCGAATGTTTTGGGTTAAAATATTTCGATGGTTCAATCGAGAAATAAACTTCAAGTTTTTTTTTTCTCTTTTTAAATAAAAATTTTTCAATCCAATCCACTTATATATTTAGTATACGGTACGTACTAGTAATACATATCGTACATTTTACGTTATATAAATATATAACAATTTGTTTATTGGTATAACAAAAAAGTATTGAGTTGTAAAAAGATTAAAAGGAAAATATCCATTGAGTTATTCGATGGAAATAAAAATAAAGAAACCGTACTAAATTGTTCGCGGTTTCAATACTCGCAATGACCCCACCGATTAACGAGAAAATAAAAATTGCAAGGCAAATAAAAAGTTAAAAATAACAAAATAACAAAATAAAAATAAAAATAAAAAAAAGAAAGAAAGAAAGAGAAGAAAGAAATAATAAAAGGGAACGTCCGATGCACCGTGAAACGATGATCCTGGACACCACCACCGCATACTGTCAATTACACTAATTGCCAACTCTCATTCAGTGTTCCATTGGATTATGCATAAGAAAAAAATTGTCTGCCAATGACAGATAGACGGTGACGATAAACAAATATCCACGAATTTTTCTACCTTCTCTTTAATCAATAGAAATTAATATTTCAAATTCTTTCGCGCGTAGAAATAATGAACAAAATATGCTCGTTAATTTTTCCATGAATTACGGTTATTCGGAAAAATATTTAACCCTTTAAAAAAAAAAAAGAGTTTGAGTGAAGGGTCGAAGAACTAGGGAGAAATGAAATAAATAAAAACGAAAGAATAAATAGAAAAGAAGAAAAAAAAAAGAAGAAAAGAAAAAAGAATGAATAAGAGGAGAAGGAAAAAAAGGAACCTTTTAGGGAAAAAGTTAGTTGAGAAAAGAAGAGTAGTATATACCGTTTCTCAGGTGGACTCACCGTCGCTGCGCTGTGCTATTCCCCTTTTATCGCCCTTTCCCATATTTTCTTCTCCTTCTGACCTTCTTTAAGATGAGACGACCCACGTACTTTTGCTCTCTCCTAAAACCCAATTGTAGAAATGGTTTCTTTATTATTCGCAAATATGCTTTAATACGATCTTATTTTGTACGTGTAAGAAGAAATATCAAAATAATTTAAAATAATATACGAGTTTGTATCTTTACTATGGTATAATGAAGAATACAAAAAAAAGTATAGTATTCGTCATTCAAATAATATGTTAAATTAAGATGTTGCATAGTATTTTGACATAATTTCGGGAATGAATGAACAATTTCGGTACGATAATTATCGGATATATGATTGTATTAATTTTTATCTCGTTTTAAAAAATGTTAAAATCATTATTTGAATTATAATTCATATTTTGAAATATTTCGTATTTCATATATATTTTTTTCTTCTTCTTCCTCTACATTTTTCATATCGACGATTGTGAAAATGATATTAATTTTAATCTTGTATACAGCTCGTATAGTCGTACATATTCGAGACATGTGCAACCCAAATGTCTGTGTTTTAAACACACATACACGTAGATAGATAATTGTACACCAACACGTTAGTTGGATTTATTTTCAACGGGTGGACAAAAAAAGCTCGGTCCAAAGCTTTTATCTGAAATATTCTAATGCAGAGGCAGAACAGGACGATAAAATGCGGGATACAAATTGACATGGAATAATGCGATACGGTTCTTCTACCATTTCGCAAAAGGTTTAACCGACAGGAGTAATATTTCCCATTTTTCCAACATTTACACATACATGTAAATACATATACACCTTTTTCCACCTCTACTCAGTCAATTTCTACCTATGTACTAACTATATTTATTATATGTATATATAAATATAAATAATATATATATATATATACGTATCTGTTGTACAAATTTGCTCTAAACACATTTTGAAATATTTTGAAACACCTAGTTTACATCGTAATCCTGTTTAAACTAAATTAATCATATGATCATTAAATGTCTTTTAATGTTTATGCGGTTTCGTGTTTTATAACTTTACTAATTACAAACAATATTAATAAAAATGCTAAAACAAGAGCCAGAATAAAGTTTTTAAGTTATTCATTTTTATACACATACTTTCTGTTTTATTTTAATATAATTAAATTTACTATAAAGCTCGTAATACGCTTAAATCTTTATACAATTTGACATTTTTAAATTTTACAATTTACAAACAACAAATGCAAATAATATCGTAAAATATATCAAAATATTAGGGAAAAAAAAAAAGATTATATTTATAATATTGACCGAAACTAAAATTGAAATGAATAATAATAATATACAAAGTAACACGAAGTAAAATGATTATCTCGTGTTATTTCTAAAACGTAAAACTAAAAGACTTTTCTTTCCTGGTTTTATTTTCTCTTTTATGAATATGAAAACGACAAGAAGGCAATCCCTTCTATTTCAAGTGGTACACGTCTATCAAAGATGTAATAAAAAAAAAAAGAAAGAAAAAATGAAGAAAAACAACGAAGGAAGAAATAGGAAAAGGAAAAGAGAGGAAAAAAAAGGAACGAAACGGAAAGGAAAAAGTCGGGGAGGATAAAAAAAAAAGGAAAGAGATGTTGAAAGTGAGGATGAAAGTGGGGGGATGTAGGAGGTTGAGGTATAGGTGTAGGTGTAGTCGAAGGTGGAGGTGGAGGTGGAGGTGGAGGTGATGGTAGTGGTGGTGGTGGTGGCAGAGGGTCGCTTTTACGATCGGCACTGGACCCTGATACGAACACGTTCCCTCATCCTCCTCGTGCTAACTGCTACGCTCGAAAGCTCTCTTTTTTTTTATTTTTTTCTATTTTTTCCTCTTTTTTTTACCCCCTTTCTTTTTTCCTTCTTCCTCTTTTTTCTCCTTTTTTTTTTATATGTACGTCCGATGGATCGATCGTTCGCCAGACACCGACAAGGGGTTCCCTAAACATTGAAACGCGTTTGCCGATCGATGACTTTCGGAACTCGCTTATGCTATTTTCTTTCTCTCTTTTACTCTATCTTTTTTTTTTTTTGAATGCCATTAAAAGCAAAGATTTTACCTTCGACTTTTCTAAAACTAGTTTCCATTGCGTAAGCATTTTTTTTTCTCTTCCTTCCGCTTCCTACTCCTCATTCTACTTTCCTACGAAACAAATACGTGCTCTTTTTACAAAGATTTCATTTAGATGAATGAAAGTATTATAATAATTTATGGATATCGAATTAAACAGCGCGTATGAATATTGTAGATAAGTATAGATACATGCGAGCGTAGTTGAATTTTGTTTGTCGTCGAAATATATAACTTTTAACTTTTACAAATTATCTATTTATAAATAAACAAAGATATAATATCTAATACAGCTATTTGAAGTTCATTGAACCGACAAACACATGCATATGAATGCATAGATGTATAATATAATTATGTAATTTAATCATAAACTAGTGTGTGGAAAATATTCAAACCTATGCTATTATATCTCCTTTATCGTTCTTTTTTTTTTTATTATTCCCATAAATACGTAACGCACCTCTTACGTGATCGATATGAAAATGGTACAAATGTGATGTATATAAAAGAAAAAGTAAGGGGACAAAAAAATAATAATAGCGACAGAAAAATAAAAAAGAAAAACATTTTGCTCCGCGGTAAATGTCGTTGATGGTACTTGAGAGTACGATAATTCAAAACGAAAATCATAATTTCTTCCCCGTCTAACCTCCGACAAGATATTCTCTGCACGGACGCGATCGTACATCACTCGAAGATAAAGCTTTCCACCCTTTTGCGTCTCTACGAGGTAGTATAATAAAAAGCGGCCGCCATTACGAATCTGCTCGTTCTAGCTCTCCATTTACAAGGTAACGCAAAAAAGAAAAGGGGAACAAAAAAAAAAAAGAAATTGTTGGAAAAAATTTCGTCGATAATTTATTTCCTCTCTCTTTCTCTCACACTTTCTTTTCATCGTAACAAAAGTTACATCGTACGATATACGTCAAACAAATATCTACAACGTATACAGTATCTACAACGTGAAAAAAAAATTGATATTTGAAAAATATTTATCAGTCCAATCGAATCAGCATTTTGAAAAAAGTACGATATGCCAAATTGCAATAGTTTTACAACAAAATTCTGAAAACGCTTTTTCTTTACGTATTGTTATTGAATTAAATAATGTTATGAATTAAATAATACATAAAAATGTACGAAACCTTTTTTCTTTTTGCGACCTAATTTTTATTTCGATGGAAAAAAAGGAAAAAAGAGAAAGAGAGAGAGAGAGAGAGGTGAAACGAAAAGAAAAAAAAAAAATTGTAAATTAAAATTGAAATGAAAAAAATATCTGGCAATAGCGAACACCTCGTTCGTTTCAATCAACATGGCTAGAACTACGACGACGAGTCATTCGCGAATATTCGAAAACGTATTTTATAATAAATTTGTAATGTGTTACTTTCTCACTGAAGAATACTGATCGATCGATTGATGAATTTTGTGTTATAGTTTTTCTGTTTTATTGAAAACATCGTTCATATTTTTCAATTTCTTTGTGGTTTTTTTTTATTACTATTATTATACTTCCTATAAAAGTGACTATGTGTACTCTCATACGTATTTGTTAGTTTTGAGAAAGAGGGAAAGAGAGAAAGAGAAGACATAGTCATTAAAAGCGAGAAGAGCATAGTATCGTTGTTCCAAAACGTTGTTAACAAACAAAGCAAGTACCGTGTGTGTTATTCGTATGTATATGTGAGACGAATACTCGCGAATAGTTTGAATACCTCGCGAGCGAGTGTTTCGAGGGTCAAGGAACTTACCAACAAGAATTCCACTTGCGTTATTACGAGGAAAGCTTTTAGCCTTTTGCGTTATACATTGTACGTTTGTTTAAGCTTTTTCGAGAAAGCAAAAGAGAAAGAGAGAGAGAGAGAGAGAGAAAGATATAAAAAAAGAAGTAGTAATGACTTAGTTAAGATCGTCTTTCAGTTAAAACTTCAGCTTCGTTAGTTTCTTTCCATGATTATATCCAACCAACGATTTCATTTACTTCTATACGTTTGTGTGTGTGTGTGTGTGTGTGTTTGTATATACGAACTAAGTTATATAAAAAGCTACAAACCATAAATAATTTTAAAATCAGGATTTTCATAGAAAGATAAAATTAAAAATATAAAAAACGAGGAGATAAAATTTATTTCCATCGTATATTTTATTATATTTAATATTATTGCAATTTTTGTCTTATATATTTAATGTTTAATAATATAATTAATATTAATTTAATAATTTTCAAATATATAAAAGTTGTTTGATTGGATTGATAATAATAATGTTGTAAATTAAAGATAAGAAAATAATACGATGTGTATGCTCGCTTAACAAATTTTAGTTCACATTTTTAAAGATTGGAAGTTTTCTACATACCTTGTTTTATATAATATACATAAAAATATATATTTATATGTACACTTTTGTACGAAACATAAAACATGTACCATTGCATCCAGTTTGTAAAATTCCACTCGAATAAAGTAAGGTTCGTCGACTGGGAAAAAAGGAAAAGGAAATGGAAGAAGAAGAAGAAGAAGGAAAAGATGAAAAGACGTCCGTTGTGATGCCAGAAGAGAGAAGGAACATTTGCCCTAATCTGAGAGCTATGACAAAAGATAAAGAACAAGAATAAGTCCTAAGAAAGATCGTACCTTCTATCCACCCTCTCAAGAAGGAGGAAAAAATTCTCCTTCCGTGTGTTCTTTCGATATAAAAGTTACTTAAAAAAAAGAAAAGGGACAAATATGAAGAAGGAAAAATAAAAAAAGGAAGCAGAACAAAAAAAAAAAAGAAAAATGATATAAAATATGATAGAAGCATTCCAAGTATTTCTACTACTGTTCAAAGAAAACGTTGATGTAGCTCTTTGATATGTGTCCTGGTTCGACTCAATGTCTCCATGAAAGAATAATAACCCATGCAGAAATTCATCCTACACTCTCTCTCTCCCTCTCTTTCTATTTATTTTATTTTTCTCAAGACATTTCGTTTTGTATCATATCTTAAATATTAAAAAAATGTTAAAAGTTTTTTGATGACTCAAGAAAATTAATCTCTTAAATTATCAAACTCTTCTGTTTTTTTTTAAGACAATTTTGTTTCCAAATAGAAAAATTACTAGTCTTACTCATAGCACTGTTACCCTAAACATTATGTAAGATAATAATTAATTTCGAGAAAAACATCTATGAACTTTCAAACCACCGAGAAATTTTCTACCAATCTCGTAGAAACTTCGAAAGAGAGAAAGAGAGAGAGAGAAAATACATATTTTTGATTAAAAAAAAAAGAAAGTTGAGAATTTAAAAGTACTTTTTCTCGAAATGATCTTAAATGTAAATACGTATACATATATATATGTATATATGTAGTTCGTATTCGAAATATTTCATTAATTATGCATACGCATTTATCTTTCGCTTAGGGTTGAAAGTGCGAAGGAAAGGAATAGGAGAGTGGAAAATGTTGAGAATTTTCACCGTTAAAAACGTAACTCTTTTCAAGAGTTTCAAATGAACGAGATTAAGGAAGAAAGGAAGAAAAGAAAGAAAGAAAGAAAAAAAGGAAGGAAGGGAGGAAATAAAAGAAAAAGAAATAATAAAGTTTCTTAACACTTTCTCGATCTATGTTAAAAATGAGAATTCCTTTAAACGTTTGAACCTTACCATTACATTTATATAAAAGAAATATATTAGAGTATAGGGGTATCTATAACTTAGTGAAAATTCGAATTTAACGCAAGTAAGATTTTCATCTCTTCTCGTTTGAGAAGATGAAACTTATTAAAGGCAGAGAGAAAAGGGGAAGGCAGAGTTACTAAAGGTAGACTTCAGTAAGAATATCATGGAAGCGAATACAACGGGGGGTTCTCCATTTCGCGATCGTGCCAACGACTCGAATGTAATCATTATAGTCTATCTAGTCTAAAGATCAAAGACGTTGAAGTTTGATAAGGAATCTATCAATAACGTTACTTCGTCACTTAATACGAGATATGAATTTATAATGAAATTCTCTCAATAACCTTAAAGGTAATACCTTAATTGACAAATTATGTTAAACATTATCGATAGAATTTCATATTTACGATAACTAACGATTCTTACGATACGACACACCCGATATTTTATATTATTTATTAAATCATTTTAAATATCTAATATTAAAATATTTTATTAAGATTATTATTGCACGTTGTTGTATTATGTTTTTAATAGAAGTGGTATAATAATCGCAGGTAAAACGATAAATCATCGTTACTAGGTTTACATTCATATACATATAACGTTATGCTTATGATTCTGAAACAGACCTAGCTTCAACCAACCGAGAAATTCATAAATTAATTCACGTTGGTCTATTCCGTCTGTGCTGGACGAATTATAATAGGGTCGTAAAGTTAGAGAGAGAGAGAGAGAGAAAGAGAGTGGTTGGGTTTTGGTAAGACGTCTCCTAATGGTGAACCCAAAGGAAATGCAAAAATATTAAAATACCGGTCTGAAGTAAATCGAGTGAAATATAATCTATGAAAAATTATTATCTATATTATTTATTAAATTGATAATATTAAATAAATAATCAACTACGGGTTATCATTATCTCGATAAATATTTCTCCGTTTATTCTTTTGTAATATAAACGCTTAGATAATGTATCTATTAATATTATTTTTCGATGATCCTTAACAGCTAGGTACCGAGACACAGTATAGTAATTTTAAGTATACATAAATAGATCGTATCTATTCGTTTCGTGGAATGGTCAAATATACCAACAACCGGGTGTGTCTGAGATCGATTTTATATCTGTAATAGGTGATAGACATTTATAAGATTGATGGAATAGAGATCGTATGATTGGTGATAAAAAAAAAAACGGGTACTTCGTGGATATATGCGTAAGAGAGGATTGAAATACCTGCGACGATTGTTTAATGTATTTACTCACCTTTATCCCGTAATAACATTCGTCGCGGAGGTGTCATCGAGAATGTCTAACGTTCTTCCCCCTTCAAACAGGACCGATTCGTAACGCGACGAGAGACAGACAGAGAGAGAGAGAAAGAGTGAGAGAGGTGAGTGTGTGTGAGTATATGAAAATGAGAGAAAATGAGCAAACGAGCAAGTGAGAAAGAGAGAAATAAAATGGCTGTATGAGTGTACCGTGTATGTATGTGTCTGTGTGTGTGTGCAAATATCTCAGAAGATTATTTGTATGTTTGACGTGGTAGTATCATCCGGAGGATACTCGATTATGATAGACTAAATAATGACGATTATGAATAAGTGATTAAGATTAACGACCCGAGACCGACGTAAAAACGACCGAGGTGCAATTAGACTAATCTAAAGGTTCCTATTTAACCCAGAAGGTTCCTATTCCTCTCTCTCCTTGGATCGTTCATTATCTCCGCGTATCTAACTTTCCTTCTTATTCTTCTTCTATTTATTATTTCCTTTCTTCTTTTCTCTTCTATTTATCTAACTTACGTTAACACTAAAAGCCGAAGGCTGCAAATATCTTATAATATCTTTTATTTTCCTTTTTTTTCGTTCTTTCCCCACTAATGGACCGCCCTATCAAATGTACATATCCCTTGCCATCTTAAATTTTCACGTCCCACAGGATGTCCAGACGTGAACGCGTTTCGGGACCGGCACCGACTAAACTCCTGTCGAATGACGACCCTTAGGACGATCGTGTAATTCCGGATCCTGCGCTCACGATTATTTCATATAAGCGACGCCATTCAACGACTTTTAACAAAATCTCTTAACTCGTATGATAAGATTTCGTTTCATTTCTAAAATATATGTTATTATTTATCGGTAATGATACTCTGTCGGTAAAATAATGCACGAACGATCATTTTAACATCATTCGTAGATACAGTAGATATTTAATTCTTATACAAGATTGACAATTTATCGACGTTGTTACGCATACAGTCATCCCTATTTGCAATAATTAATATTTATAACGAATACAATAAATATTACGTATAATAAAGTAATTGCATGTATTTAGTTATTTGTGTAAACTGGAATACAATTTTGCGTTGGAAATATTACAATTACCGATCGATGATATATATTTTCTTTGAGAGGGAATTACAAAACTTTATTAAGGTAGAAAATTATATTAAAGTTTCTATTCGATAACTCGAAGAAGATTCTTTAGTAGCATAATTGATTCGTTCCCCAAATATGATTCTAATTAGAAGAGATATAGTTTATATGACGAATAACATATCGATATTCTTCTTTTCATTCTTATTACTATATACAATTCAAACAAAAATAGTTTTAAACGTCGTGCATTTAAATATATATATAAAATTCATACCTTGCATTAGATTTATTTTCATTAAATGATTAATTCAAATCCTAGTTCATCCATTAAGCTTCTAAATTACTTTAAAGACACACAATTATTATAATAATATTAATTTAATAAAGTCCCATAAGCGCGAAGAATTTGATCTAACATACATTTACAATTTGGTGGAATCTGATATAAATTCGAGTGGAAATAAAGAAGAAGAAGAGTTTTGAAATAAAAAAAAAATAGAAGAATAAGGGTAAAACTAAGTTCTTTAGAAATCTTTGAAAATGATGGTTGGTTGAGAAAATATATCAAAGTGGTGCGAACGAAATGGCAATAAAGAAGACCACGGGGTAACGAAGAACAGGAAAAGAAGAATAAGAAAAAGGATAAGGAAAGAAACTAAAGAAAAGAAGAGTATGATAAGGGCAACGGGGCGTGGGGAAGGATTGGGAGGGGTTGAGAAGGAGGTGGTTAAGGGAAAAGGTAGAGGAAGAAAAAGGGAAGAAGTGGAAACGAGAAACTCGGTGGAAAGCTTAATTGTTTGGTTGTGCGGGGAGGAGAGGAAAGATAGAAGGAAGGAAGATTAGAATAAAGCTTGCTTTGTGGTGAAGATTCTGTAGTTGTGGTCGTCTTCTTCTAGTTGGAGAGAAGCAAACGCAATCTGAAGTTGCGAAGCTTACGAAAAAGGAGAAAAGGGTGGAAAGGAAAGAAAGAAAGATGGAAAGAAAAGATTGAAGGAAAAAAAGAGAAAAGGTATGAGATAGAAAGAGAGATAAATAGAATCAGTTTGGTGCGTTTGCAAAGAGAAAGATGGTGAAGGTAAGGGGAAGGGGGTAAAAAGAGTAGGAATACATCTACCCTACCTCGTAAGGATCCTAGAATGAAAAAACTCGGATGGGAACGGCTATACTAGCACTTATTTCTTTTGCTTCTTTTTCAGCACCAGTCCCACCTACCAGCCCCCCTTTTTTATTCTTCTTCTTTTTGTTTTTTAATTCTTTCCTTTTATCTTTCTTCCTTTCTTTCTTTCTCTTCTTTTACTTCGGCAAACTCGAGAAAGTGGCGAGAATTTAATTAAGAATTTCCATGAGCCATATTGCCGCTGGCACACACGTGTTCCCATAGCCACCGTATCACGTGACTCGAAGAAGAGATTCTAATTAAATCGAAAGAAATCTTTTCCCTTTATCGTAGAGATTTTTTCTCACTTCTTTTCATTCTCTCTCTCCCTATCTTTCTCTCTTTCTCTTTGGTTAAATTTAATACGAGACAATTTAGCGAAGGAAAAAAATTTACATTTTAATCGGTCCGCGTCTCTCTTCTTATTTAATCGTACGTGTCGCACGAATAAAGAACGAAAGAGAAGAAATAATAAATTTTCAAGAATCATTTGATTAACGCGAGAGTTATAACTTAACCATAATGATCATTTAATGTCGCATAAATTTTCTGTATTTAATTGGCTCGTAATTTAATATCAAAAATTATCGATAATATCTAATTTTTAAAGTTCCCTGTTTAAATTAGATTGAAAATATTAGAAAGTTTCTTTTACTAAGAAAAAAAAATATATACATATAGGTATACTCTATTAGGGTTATTTATTTAACTATTAGGTCGTCACACTTAAGTTTCTTCCTTATTTTTTACAGTATAATAATTTTTTTCTTCGTGTTGTATTTTAATTATTTCTTCATGTTTTATCGTAAATTAAATAAAATTTGTAATACACGGGATCGCAATATACTTTAACGAACAAAGCTTATACATTGGTTTTGAAGAAACTTGCTTTAATTGACAACGAGGAAGATAAAATAGTCAAAAGATTTCAAGAAAATCAACGATCTTCTCACTTTTTCAAGAGAACACTCTTTGATTAAGGTGAAATTAGAATTTTCTTGATAGAGTAAAAGCAAAGTGGTGACTTCTTTGATACAAACTTTTCAAAGTGATTCCAATATCTTTATTGCAACTACCTTATGACTAATCGAAATTAATCTTTCTTTTTTTTTTTTAACCTAATATAATGTTCTCTAGTTCTTTATTATCACGTTATTAATTTTCCTTCAATCGTTATATAAGTTTAATACAAAAATAGGTCACCATACTTTAGCTGAATAATGGTACTTTTCTTTCACGAAACTTTGAGATTCCACGAATTATTATATTTATGCTGAGAAAGAAAATTTCCAAAATGAGTTTAAATTAAAAATATAAATTCATAGAATAAAAGAAGATCGTTGCAACGGAAGGTGCAATAAAAATTTGCGATGTTTATAGAAATAATACAGTTTCATTACGCGTGAGTACAATTTTGATATATGAGTTTAATGATAATAATAAAAGGAACTGACTGAATTTTAAATCATTCGACTTTTCAATAGCCTAAAATCCTAGAAATGGGTCTCGTTTAAATATATACATATCTTAGAGGGGTATAAAAAAAAAACTGATTAATCATTGAAGAGATGAAAAAAGATGAAGGAAATGAAAAGAAAAAAAAAGAAAAAAGAAAGGAAATACGGAGGAAAGATTATGTCTGCACTTACGCTTGCCAAAGGGACGATCTTTCTTGTCCTACTACCAACTCAACAGACCTCTTACCTTTTTTTTCGGGTGCACGACAATACACTCTATTCTTTGCTTTGACGTTGATCAATGATTCGTCAGCAGTATAAGTATATACATACATATATATATGTCCTATATAGTATATATAAATATACTATCGAAGAAAAAGTATGCAGAGAATTTCTTTGCATCGATATATGTATATTATAAATTATTAAATTATATTATTAAAAATTATGTTTATACAATTTCTTATATACTTTCTATCAATATTTTTAATTCTATTCATAATCTTCTTTTTTTCAAATCATATTTGTCGATTACGTGTTATGTCGAGTATATTCTTCATACTGAAAGAGTTGTTACTATTTGTTATTTAAATTGCAATTATAGTAACAACTAAAATATACTCGTAAATTTTTAAATAGTTAAAATAGTTAAAATATTAGGAGACCTAGATGAAATAAAAAAACTAACGAATACATATGAATGTATTATTTTATATTATCTATTGCATTGCATATAAT
This sequence comes from Mischocyttarus mexicanus, assembly GCA_023678845.1. Taxonomy (NCBI): domain Eukaryota; kingdom Metazoa; phylum Arthropoda; class Insecta; order Hymenoptera; family Vespidae; genus Mischocyttarus; species Mischocyttarus mexicanus. The sequence goes on along the minus strand of JACGTP010000007.1, from coordinate 4,439,716 downwards.
AATTTATTTTATTCAATGTCATTTTCAACAAAGGTAGATTCAATTTGTGTTCATTTTTCTAACTTAATTGGATTTATTTATTTTATTTTTTCACATACGAATTATATGTTTAAATTAATCAAATAAATAAATATTCGTAATAAAATGATTAATTTTGTATAAAAATAATAATAAAACAATAATTTATTCATCGTCATTTCATTTTGACGAGACTCAATTTATGTAGACACATTTTATAGAAATCGTTACAATTGACTGGTCGAATCTACGATACAAGTTTTTTTTATCTTCCTTTTTATCATCTTTTATGCATAAATATGTAAAAAAAAAAATATCAAATGGATAGGAGAATGGAAGTGCATGTAGATTACAATAAATCGTTTAATAGAGAAACAATTCTATACAACCCGTTTATTGTAAGCTTGAATCATATATTAAATAGTATTTATGTTTAAATATATAACTCAAGTATCAAATATGTGTGTGTAATATGTGTTTGTGTGTGTGTGTGTACTACATGTATATTATCTTATACATCCTGAAAACATTATTTTATTTTAATTCTTTGTTTTTTTTTATCATTCGCCTTTTAACGTTAATTCGTTAACGCATATAAGATTTTTTTCATCTTAAAACAACGAAAAGAGAGAAAAAAAAAACAATCTATATCTACTATTTATTACAAGGAATCAAATATGTGTTTTATGTATGTGTGTATGGCGTGTGTAATTTTTTTTTTGTATATATATATATATTTTAATATCGTCGACTTTTCGTTACGATTCATCGCGATTCGCGAGATTCTCTTTTGCACGTTTCTCTAAAGTTTTATTATACTAATTAGTAAGAGAAACAACGGTACAAAAAAGATAAACCTTCTGCCAGGTAAGATGAAAAACAAAACGAAAAGTACAATTTATTTGTCCTAACTCGAACTTATTTCTTGTTCATTTTTCATTCATGTTTAAAAATCTGTTCTTGTTAAGGGAAAAAGAACTTTACCCCGTGTCACGGTTAGTTTTAATTTTAAGATTATTATTTATCTTCTTTATTGGAAAACAAGCATAATTTTATTTATTCTTTTAAGATATAAATTTAATTGTTCTTGTGAGTACTTGCAAAAAATGTGTATTTATGCAACCAAGAAGACTAATTAATAAATAAAAATTGCAATGTAGATCTGATCGAATAAAACATCGAACAATATCTTCTTCTATATTTTTGGTTTTCTTTCGATAAGAACGAAATAAATTAATTGTGTCAGTCAATATCGTGATTGAATAAAATCTTTGAATCAAGTAGATAATATCAGAGAGTAACTTTTCTCACATATCACGGTTCTTGCATGTACCGATTTTTTTTTTCAAAACATAAATACATAAATCTGAAATATTCTACCAACTTTTCAATGAATAATTTATATATTTTCATTTTTTTTTCTTTTTTCGAAATCGTGACATGGTGCAGTTTATCCCTTTACGATCACAGAAATATTATGTACACATGTATATAAATTCGATGTGTTCGAGAACAAACAAAAATTCGTTTAAATATTTTTCCTTTTTATTTTTCGATATCTTCCAAGCAACGAAGGTCAGCATCTCGTTCGAATCCGGTCCTATTTTCAAACTCGTATCGAATTCGCCAAGGACAATAATTTGTGTGTTTTTCTTTTATTTTATTTTTTTTTTTCTTTCTATATATATATATTTTTTTTTTATTATTATTTTATTTTATTTATTTCGATTACTAAAGAGAAACGACTAAAATCGTCAAGTTTTTCTTCTTCTTCTTCTTCTTCTTCGTCTTATTTATTTTTTTCTATATATATATATATTATAGATAAGAAAAGAAATATATAATTTTATATATTTCATATTCTCTCCTTTTTTTATCGACTTAGACTTTTTGTTTTTTCATTTAAGAAAAACGTAGACATAAATTTTTTGCCCATTTTTGTTGTTCTTTATCGTTTCAGATCTCTTACATTTTAATACAGAAGAGATAGATTTTTTAGCTACGATTTTTTTTCTTTCTTTTAAGCGTTTTTATCCTACAATTATTAAATAGGATTATCGTCTCCTTACCACCAGATCCGATTTTCGCCGTAGTTCGATTAAATCGATCGACAAAAACTCTCTCTCTTTTTCTCTCTTTCTTTCTCTATCTAATTCGCGAGGAAAAAAAAAATGTTTTTCTTCATCTAGATAATTTCAACATCGATTCTTATCTATAATACGTCGGTTTTAGTTTTAATACGATACGCATTAAACGCACGTATTTATACACGCGCGTTCTTTTACGACGATTACTAATTGTAAGTAAGAACAATTTATTTATTACTTATATATATAAATATATCTATATATTTATAAGTAATAATAATTATATAATAATATTATCAAATAATTACAAATAAAAAATAATAATAATATAATATAGTATAATATAAGAGGCATACCATAATATAATAATAATAATAATAACAACAATAATAACAATAATAATAATATTTCTATCTAAGAATTGTTTTTCAAGCCACACGCGTTATGCATTTTTAATTGTAAAACTCCAAAAAAAAAGAGAAAACAGAAAAATCATGTCCATTTTAATCCTTCCTTTTCTTACTAACAAGTAACTGATCTATTATATCCTTTTTCTATAAATATCTAATAATCCTTATTACGATCAATAATAATTATCATTTAATGAGCTTACAATCGAGATGCATACGACGACGATGCGTTTGCGAATTCTATCGGAGAATAACGCGTATTTTTATTTATTTATTTATTTATTTACTTTAATTTATAACGCGTGAAATATTTGCGAATCTATTTTTCTTCTATTATCCTTCTTTTTCTTTTTTATTTATTTATTTATTTTTTTATATTTTTTTTCTTTTTATTCACAGTGGACGGATATACGAGCTACAATTTTATTTAATATCGTCTACCTGTTTCGTCCACGTATTTCTTAACCATTCTTTCTTTCTCTCTCTCTTTTCCTCTTTCTCTCTCGATAGAAAAGAACTAAAATATAATAAAAAAAAAATTTAAAAAGAAGATTTTGAAAAGAAGACAATGATCAAAGTATCACCACGATCCTCTTCTTGTTTTCGTAATATTTTATCGATTTAACATCCAATGAATTATTATTGCAAAGATAACAACAAAAAATCTTTATAATTGCAAATATATTTCGATAATTAAGATAATAAAGAATAAAGTATTTACGAGATTATCCCTGAGCATAATCGAGATGTGTGTTTAAATTGAATTAAACAATTATAATCGTATTAATACGACTACACGCGATATATACTCACGTTTTAATTTTATTTGGCACGACATCTTACAATTATTTTTCATAGAATAGAAAGGAAATAAGATATAACATAGATATAATAATAGAAATAATATTAATAATATAATATTAATAATAATAATAATAATAATTATAATTATAATTATAATAATTAGAATAAAAACATGACGTTCCTATTTTTTTTTTTCGATTACCAATCGCTCTCGCATCGTTATCGTTCTCGCACGTTCAAGTATGACGTATTGCATCGCTCACACGAACTCCCTTCCCCCTTAACCCCCACCCCCTATTTCCTCTTCCCCCATTTAACTACTCTTAGCATCCCTTAGCACGATAATTTATTTATAATTATCTTATATATGAACACTTATGATATTAAACCCTCTTACCGATTAATAGAAAAGGAAGGCGTACAGTCGTATTCTATCTCTTTCTCACTGTCTCTTTCTCTCATTCATTCCATTTTCTCTCTCTCTTTTATTTTTGAAGAATTATTTAAAAGAAAGAAAGAGAAAGAGATAGAGAAAGAGAGAGAGAGAGAAAAGAGACACGCACGCACGCAAAGATAATCTTTTCCATCTTTCTATGTTATCTTTTCGAATATCATGAAGTAATATAATTTACATTTTTTTAAATAGTAATCAACATTATTATTATAATTATTATTGTTATTATTATCATCGTCATCATCATCATCATCATCATTAAAATCATCGTTATCGTTGTCATCGTCGTCGTAATCAATGATCATTATTATCGAAACCAACTATAATTTAGTCATTTATATTCAACATTTTTTACCATCTTATTTATAGATTAATTTATTATAATTATTAATATACCTTATCTTTTCTCATCGTCATATATAGTAATTAACTCGTAAACTTATAAAAGATAAAGAAGAACACATTCTTGAATATATTCATGCATCATCTTTTTAAGGAATAAATTTCACTGGAATATGTAAAATAATCTGCTCATCATCCTTACATTCTACTTTTCTCGAACTGAAACCCTGTTCTTAATTGCTGTTTTTTTTTAAATCGTGTTTTTCATGACTCATCAATAAATCGAACAAAATGTTCTTTTCTAATTAACAAATCCCATCCAATTTATAAAGATTATATATTTACTACCTCGTTTTAAATTAGATTACAATTTAAAAAACAAAATTTATGTTCGTTTATTGTATTTCATTTATCTAAATTAAATACGACCACAATATACGCATGCTAAATTCTTCTTGTTGTTACTTTCTATTGGTTTGACCAACTATTATTATTCGGTTTATTTTTCTTTCTTTTTTCTTTTATTTTTCCTTGAAAATCGATAAAATTGATTGGAGAATCACTCGACGACTACTACGACGACTATGACGATGACAACGAAGGACTTCTCCGTGTTTTCTCGTTGTTCTATCCATTTGATAGCTCTTTAAACGGTTTCCATTTAATTCGTATATATGTATAAATGTATATATATACGTTTTTATTCTTATCCTTTTTTACTATCTTTTATATAATCTTATAAATACTAATTATAAGGATATATATACATCCTTGTATCTTATATCGTACACATCTCACGCACACACACACACACACACACACATTTATATGAATATGATTAATTTATGTATTTATGTATCGTTAACGTTCAACCAAAAGTCACTAACCACCACTTCCATCTTTTACCACGTGTAAATTACTTCTTCTCTATTTTTTTTTTTTTTTTAATTTATTAACCATTACTCTATAAAAAGCATCAATAATAGTGTGTGGGGAAGGGGGAGAAAAGAAATCATACTTTTCTCGAAGCTGATTTTTCCTATTCAAACATTTCTTTCACCGAGTAACAATTCAGATTATCATAAATATTAGTTTTAATATGACTTATATATTAATATCGTTTATGTTCTGTCAAAAATCACTAAAGTTTATGTTAATCTGAATTTCATTAATCTTTCTATATTTTAATCTCTGTAACAGAGTAAATAGTTAACTTCATCTGGATTGTTTATAAAATATTGAGTTAAGAAATTTTTAGTTAATAACTTTTGCTTGAACATAAACGATATGTATAATATATATATGTTGCACCTAACACTAACGCGATCTTATGTGATATTTACTCTTTATATATATATATTTAATATTTTTTTTTCTCTCTCTCTTTCTCGCACTCTCTCTTTTACCATAATATCGTAAGCATGGGTTACCATGTGCGTTTCTGTGTGTGATCATCTTCGTGTGTGTATAATATTTATAACGTGCAACGCGTTTTCTATAAGTAAACATCCGTTACTATCACTCTCTCATACTTTCTCTTACACACTCATTCTCTCTCGTGTATAATTTTGTTTAATTACATGCATATCGTGTATATATATATATATTTTTTTTTCCATTCATATTTATTTATTTATATATTTATATTTATATTTGTATTTATATTTATATTCGTATATATCTATGTATCTATGTATCTATATATCTATATGTATATGTATATGTACATATACATATACATATATATATATAATTATTTATGTATATATTTATAGAGTGCGCCACTTAGAACACTATGAGGTTTACCTTAATAAATGACAGAGATCGTTTTTACATACGGCGAAATATCGATGGAAATCGGTAGGAGATTGGGTGTAGGGGGTGAAGAGGGGAAGGTAAGCAAGGAGAGATAGAAGGTTCAATTGAAAACATTGTCGCGCTTTCTAATTATTTCTTTGTTTTTTTTTTTCTTAATTGACACCGTGGCCCACGCCATTACACCATTATAAATATAATTTCTAAGATTTATTTTTTTATCCTCAACCAATAATAATACGAGGCGTTGCTTTTCTTAATGCAACGCGTCCATTATTTGTTTCTTCTATCGTTGAAACGAGATCGAATGGAGAATTAGTAAAAGAAAATAAAGGTGGAAATTAGAAAGAAGGAAAAATCAAACAAAATATCGAACCGAAGTAAAAAAGAACGGTGTGTTTTCCGAAAAAAATAAAAAAAAACAGGCTGTCCTGTTCGTAAAAGTTTAAAGCATCGAACATGTTGTGTATCGATGATGATAACGTGCGATACTGATTTAGATCGAGATAAATCATGATTTGCAAAAATATTTTCATCCTTTTTTTGAGATTAAAATAAATTTGTTGTTGTTGTTGTTACTTCATCGATCTTTTCTAGAAACGTACCTTTTTATTTTATATTCTTCTTACCTATTTTCTCTCATTGTTTGATTTTATTTATTTATTTTCTTTTTTCTTCTTTATATTTTTTTTTATTTTCATCCAAGTATCCAACTTCCTTCTCGAGAAGGAAATACAGGAAAAGGAGGATAAAAAGGGACTAGTAGGATGAAATGGGGTGGGAGGGGGATAGAAGAGGAAAGGATTGAAGAGATAGACACACCCGGTCTTCCCCGTTAATTATTCATTACGTCACTCAATTATACTAACGTAAGGTTGTATTTTTAAAGTATGCGTATCGTCGTGGTCTGACATAGTTATGTCTAAATCTTATCACAAGTGCTCGATCCATTCTTGCATCCTCGACAATCGGACAGTCTGTAACATAAATGAAATTCTACGTTATTGCATTAATATATCTTATCGAATAGTCATTAAATGTAATTATTATTATTAACGAGCAATTATATTCATTACACATTCTATAACCACACGTGTCAGTAATTTTCTTATAATTTCAACCATTTTCGTGTTTAGTCCGAAACGAAATTGCATTTAATTACCTTCTTACGTTTTGACAAAAAAAAAGATTACATAATTTTTACAAAAAAAGAAGTACAATATCATTTGAAATTTACGCATTTTTGGATTTTTATAATATCCAAATAATTATTTTAATCAAAGTTATTTGTATTGTACACACAGAGAGAAAGAGAATGGTGCTTTAGTAATATTGTTTTTTTTGTTCTTATCATAATAAGAATGCAATAGAAATAGTCAAAACAAGTGTTTAAAGAAAAATCGTACGATCCTAATATATACTGTGTTCCGATAAAAAGCAATTGCTCTTCGATATCATATGATCGAGTACGCTAACGTACACCTGCGAAAATACAAAACCAAATTCCTTATCGTTTTAAACTAGTTTTAAAAAGTACCCGAGTAACATTGATATCAGAATCCCGGCTATCTTTCCAAAGAATACCTCGCTTATTTCAAAGTTATTATCGATATATACGTATGTATGTATGTGTAAGTATTATTAGCCTATGCCTTTCGTGAAAAGGGAGCCACTTGTCTAAACATCAGATTTTCTAAACTTCCGACGATGTTCCGCGAAAAGTTAAACTCGCGTATCATTGAAATTAGAATTGGAACGATGCTTAGAGAGCATCAGGAAATAAGATTAAATACTTATTTTATTATTTTTTACCTAACAATATTTTCTATAATTATTATTTATAAATTAAACGAAAAAATTAAACGAACCATTTTCCTTGTTCTATGATAAACAAAAAATAATTAAATACATTTTTCATCGCAAAAGACAATTTTTCTTTCTTATTACACAACGAATCGAGGTAACAGCGAGGGAAAAGACAAAAGAAAGATGGAACGAAAGAAAAAGAATATGAAGTAGAAGAAGAAGAAGAAGAAAAAGAGAGAAAAAAAGAGGGAAGGGGGATGGAAACTAAAAATAAGAACGGAAATGAGAGAAATTTCAGAAAAGAGTTCCGAGTTTCTTCTTTTGCTCGATTTGCTAGCGTAAGTCGTACCGGACGTTCCACGGCAGTCGTACGATAAAGACAAGAACCAAGAAGCAAACGATGAAGAAAAGGGATGAGAAGAAAGGAATAGTCAAAAAAAGATGTGAAAGAAGAAGAAGAAGAAGAAGAAGGAGAAGAAGGAGAAGAAAGAGACGAAAAGAGAGAGAAGGAAAAGGAAAAAAAAGAGTAGAAGGAAGAAGAAGGAGAACGGAATCGTTGAAACGGAAGCATTGTTTAGGAAGAACTCGATATATACTCGTGGAAAAGAGATGGAAGAGAAACGAATTCAACCCCTTCCAACCATCATCCCCCTGATCTCCGTTGATCCCCTACTCCCCAACCCCCAACCCTCCTCCTTCTTCCCATCTTCCTTTCCACTCCTCATTCTTTCTCATTCTCTTTCTCTCTTTCTACTAGGAAACGTGATTTACATGCACGCCCAAAACAGTCGTAGTTCGCTTTTATCGTAGCACTTTTCGCGTAACCACACCTACGTACGTATATACACGTGTATATACAACATGCATGCATGCATGCATGCATATATATATATCTATACGACTAGTATAGTTCAAAGCGTAGGAAGACAGGAATAAAGAGAAAGAGATGGAGAAAAGAGAGAGAAAGAGAAAAAGAAGAAAAAGAAAAAAGGTTGTTGTAGACGAGGACGGACTGGGGTTCGTTCGAAAAATCCTGGAATTGGGTTTTACGTTTGGCACGTCATTACTTTGTTTATGAGCGTAGGAACGCGTTGAGACAGGGAAGAATAAGTGGTAGCTAGCTTTCGTCCTGGGCTAATATTTACCGGTCGGTCAAGCTCGTCGCGCCATTTTGCTGGACTCGCGAAAGAAAAAAAGAAAGGAAGGAAGAAAGGAACAAAAAAAAATAAAAGGGAGTTCGGAATCTATACGAAAATGTCGAATGTGTACGACGAAAATGAACGAAGATGGAGGAAAATAATTTAACAGGAGGTAGGTTGGAGAGTGGGTGGCTAGGTGGAAGTTATACGTGGCAAAACGTTCAAATGGGGGAGAGAGTTGCACAGATCATAAACGTTGGAGGATATCTGTACCATACTTTGGCAAGAAACCAATGGCGAATTATTTTTACGTTTAAAAAGTATGCGTTTTGGTTCCTTCTTTTCTTTTCTTTGACTTTTGGTTAATCGATATAAAGTATATTGCATACAAATATAAAAATTTGATTACTTTATATCGCAAATGTTGTTAAAGGATTTATTAAAAGTACATGTATTTATCGTTAATGAAAATAATGTACGAAAATGAGAAACGATGTGTAAGTGCGATAAATGTGTACTAATCAATCGAATTCTCGCGTATTACCGAGTGGTATTATCGAGAAGGACGAATAATTGCAACGCCTTACGATGAATTCAGTTCGCGTTTCTTCATTACGAACAGCTGAGTTAGAGATAAGATTTAATGGTTCGTTAAATGGTACTCTCTGTCTCTTTTACCTTATATATCTCATTCTATCTAATTCTTTGTTTGAATCTTTTAAAAACTATCCGATATGATATCGGATTTATTTCGTTCATGAAGTTATAACCCAAGCTGCACAGGTTTTATTAAACGATAGAGAAACGATATTTAAGATCTCTCGAAATAGATACTCCAATTATTCTTACCTTTATACGAATAAAATTGTAACCGTGTTCCTCTATCTCTCTCCTACTTTCATTTCTCTTATAAACGTTTATCAAATTATTTGATTTTCATTTTCATTTCGAACCATTCTATTTCATTATCCGATTTTATTTCATTGTCAATATAATTCGAATTATTTTGTCTAATATAACACTACTTATCTGTTATATTATTATATATGTTTGTGTGTGTGTGTGTGTGTATGTTATATGTGGCCAATTTTTTAATCAGCCAATGATTAAAAAAAAAGGTCAAAGTAATTTGCGATAAAAAGAAAAACAAAAAAAAAAAAAGAAACGAAATTCGCGTTCTTAACAATTTTTAAACATTTAACTGTGATTAACGAGTATACTTCTCATGAAAAAAATGACCATTATTTTTCTTATCGCTTCTTCTGTTTTTTTTTCTTTCTTTTGCAACATATTTTACGCAGACAACTTTCATACATTCGTACAAGTCACTATAGCTAATTGGTTTTAAGTTACATAAAAAGAATTTGTTATCTCGAAAATAAATATATATAACGTAAAAAAAGAAATTTTTTAATAATTAGAAACCAAGTTATTTCCATAAAAGAAAAAAAAGAAACAATTATCTTATCAAGACACATGTACGATATGTTTAAATTATATAAAAGAAGAAAATATTTTTCATTGTATAAAACAATCAATTCTCTTTTACTTTCTTTAAATAATTTTATAAACATTTTGTTCTAGTCGATGGATTCCTTACACTCGTTGTTAGAGTTGGCTTATTATTTTTTCATTTGGCCAACAATAAATTTGTATATTTATTTTTCTTTTATATTGAAACATATAAATATAAATAATTTATTATTTTATATTATTTTAGTATTCCTAATAATGACTGACTGACTGCACCCTATTGGGAATTCGATCCCAAGATTTTTTGAAGTCACAAATTTCTATACGAGTGCTCTGTACTCTGAGTTATTCGCCCTCCCTAAACAATTTTAATAAAATAAAATTATATTATAAATAAAGTATAATCTAGGGAGACAATTTACGTTTAAAAAAAATAACCGATTGGTTATAAATAAATAAATACATTTTCAGTTATTTAATTTTTGTATGATTTGTTAGTAGTCATATCAGATATACTTAAAATCAATCACTCAAATTCTTTATTCTTCTTCTTTATCCTTTTCTTTTTCTTTTACAAAGAAGAAACCCGTTTGTATTCGCGTCGCGATTTAGAACGACTGGCCGTTGAAAGGAAAAGCACTTAGGTTTGCGGAAACAGGAAGAAGGAAGGGAAATTCCTACAAGAGAAAGGAGAAAAGTAGTAAAAGGTAGATAGAAGCGTTCGAGTATCTTGTCGTTTCGTATCGAACATTCTGTTAATACACACATACAACACACACACACACATATCGAAAAAGTCTGTGAACGTTACGGATTAAGTTTTAACAACGATTTAACCATTTGTAAGAGCAAAAGAAATAAAAAATAAAAAAATGAGACCGATGGACAACGGCACTCTCCTTGGTAATCGCTTTTCGATTTCGATTTCACAACGACCGTTTCAAATACTTTTATATTATTTCTTTTTTTTCTTCATCGTGCCATCTCTTTCACTCTGAATCCACACCGATTCGTAATTATAATAATATTTTTCTCGTTTAATCGATATATATATGAAATAAATTAATGCTTATTCTAAATAATACACAAGTATATTATTTTCTGATAAAAAAAAAGATCTCAACTGTTCGATGATTTTATGGAAAATTTAATTAATAAGAACAAAATATTCCAAAATTTTAACAAAGTTCTTATCGTGGTCATGTAGGGTTTCATATTATTTACCTATATTAATTAACACGGTAAGGAATTTTCTTGGTGTTATCTGATATTACTTTAAAGAGGTGTATATTATATATATAATATTATAATATATATCAAATTACCAAAATATACTATGTACTAATTAAATATAGAAATAAATTTAGATACCGGCAACTAAAACTATTTCGATTACTTTTAATAGAAATTATTTGTCAAAGGTATGTTCGAAAGTATCTCTATTGAATTATTAATCATTAATTATAATAATCAAATAAAATAACAAACGTGTATATATCCGTCAAGATGAACTAATTGTAGCAAACATCGATAAAACATGTCACTTCCTTTCCAAAAAGGGGAAAAATCTAATATTAGTCATGTCCTTTCTTTCTTCCTTATTTCCTTCTTCTTTCTTTTATTCTTTCTTTTTATCTTTCGCGGCATTGCTCGAGTCCTATCAGATTTCGGTAGATTTAGATGGCGAATGATGTAGAGTAGAAAGAAGAATGGGTAGAGAGAATCCCTACTACGAGCACTTTCCCAAACTTTCTCACATAAGCAGCCACATAACATACATACATATATATTTATATACACAGAGACACAGGTGTATATGTGTGTTTGTATGTGTATATGGTCTGTGCTTTATCTCACCACACGTGCAAAGACCATACTCGTTCCGTTTTCGTTGCAGAATGAAAGATCGGGCGTCGATGGTAAAACTTACCCCCTCAACCCCCTGAAACTCCCTCCTCCCAAGCACCCTCTGCTTCCTGCTAATGGATTCTGCACTCTGATTTCACCTACTCTTTCTTCCTTTCTTTCTTCCTCTCTTTTCCTTCTTTTTTATTCCTACTATTTTTTTTCTTTTTTTATTTTCTTTCTATTTCATCGTCCACTCAAATTCATACTCATTCGTTTACGATTTTTTGTCCCCTTCCCTCCCTTTGCATTGTATCTATAATACGTTCCAAAAAATTGAATCTCTAGTCGCGCTTGTGCGTATATTTCAAATCGAATTTTTTTCAAATTAGATTTGACAGAAAAGGGAAAAACTTTTTGGAAATAATTCCTTTTGTTTTCTTCTGGTATTTGACGTTATAAAAAAAAAAAAAAATAAAGAAAAAGATTTAGTATTTGCGTATACTAATCTATCTTCGAAATATCATCGATAAAACTGTTCCAATTCATTTTCTTTTTAGGCAATTTCAGGGACGTCTCTCTATACAAAATATCGAGGACAGATTCAAATATACGTAGCATCGTTTGATTTTAATCTAAAAAAGTAGGCGACGCCATTCTTCCAGCAACTAAAGAGAGAGAGAAAGAGTGAATAGTAGTGGTTTGTGTACATATATGTACGTATGTGTATGTGTTTGAAAGAGAAAGAGAGAGAGATACAAATAGGCAGAAAGAGAGCTCAGTTTTTAATATTTTTAATTTTCGCTTGGAAAGCGTCGTTTTTATATGTCCTGACATGTACACACTAACGCACTCCACGTATAGGGACGTATATATAAATCCACATTTAAAAAAGACACATTAAAAGGGAATCTGTACTAGAAGATACGTATACGTGCATTTAAACGGGGAATGGAAAAAAAAATAGCATGGGTGTATATGTTTCCGATGTATGATCTGCCAATTGAGATATATATATATATAAAGAATGTATATAAAGCAAACTCGAGCAAAAATGTCGAGGCCGATTGAATTAAATTGAGATACGCGTTGTTAAAAAACGTCCAACGAGGTCGTACATACCTAGTAACATGTATATATATTATATATGTATATGTATATACATGTACGCAGGTACAGGAAACGAATAGAAGACAATTTATAGCTGCAGAAGTTTTGGTTACGTATTTGATGGTAGGTCGTACCTCTTTTATCCGTTAACTTAGATATTACGCAATATAGAACTACCGAACACACTAAATTAAATCATTTCGCGTTACTCAAATTTTCAAATTACGATTTTCTATGCTTTCGTATGTATGTATATATATAAATGAATTTAACGAGTGAGTATAATCAATGCACTCCCACGTAATGTTGTTATCTAATCAAGTTTTTCTTCAAACGAAAAGAACAAAATATCTCTTTTGGAGATTGCAACTTCCAAAAAGAAGAAGAAGGAGAAGAAAAAAGAAAGTAGAGTCTAAATAAAGAAATAAAAGATTCAATACGCTGAGATTTGGCAAAGGAAACACGAAGGGTGGATTAGCGTGATCCCTATTACTTGAAGGGTTGATGTCCCACGTAGACGTTGACATCACCGTGTACTACATCGTGTCGTACTCATAGATACCACTCTACTACAGGTTGGTGGTTGTGATACTGGTGGGTGATTATGTCGATGCTTGTGGTAGTGCTTGTGGTGGTAGTGGTAGTGATGGTAGTAATGTGGTAGTGGTGGTGGTGGTGGTGGTGGTGGTGGTAGTTTGAGTCGAAGAGGAATAGAAAGAGGGATAAAGAGAATGAAAGAAAGAAAGAAAAGGAAAGATGGAAGAAAAGAAAGAGAGGGATGCTTTCGACAGAAGAAAAAAAGAAGAGTGAGAGAACCCTGCTCGTGGCGGTTTGCGGGGGTGTTCGAAAAAGGGAGATAGGTGGTAGTAGGGTGAAGATATCGGGTAGGTAGGGTAGGTAGAAGAGGTAGGGGTGGGTTTGCCTGGAGGTGGCCACGTGGCGCCGCGGCGCGCCGGAACGGCGCCGACCTCCCGCACGTTCCTCCGACCAGACGATTCTCTTTCTCTCTTTCTCTCTCTCTCTCACACACACACACACACTCATTCTCTCATACTCTCTCATACTCCTCTTCTATCTCTTTCTAGCACTACCACTATCAAAACCCCTGTCCTCGGAGATCCGTCGTTCGGTTTCGACTTTAGAGAAATGCAACTCGAGGCACCCTATCGACCTTGGTTCCTACCTTATACTACTCTGACCTTTTGAAATGATCTGTCTTACCAAATAAGTATTATCTTTTACATTCGTATTAATTTTTAACTACATCTTCCCAATATTAATTCATATAAATTAAAAAAATAAATAAAATACAAATAAAAATTAATTAATAATGTAAATATGTTTATGTTTGTTTTATTAACTTACTCGTGATAAGAATTATGATTAGAATTGTTGGAATGGTTAAACATTTGACGAGATTGAGGTATCAGAGTTTCCTGGATGAGTTGAAGAGAAAGTCGTGAGAATGGTAATGTCGTTAGAACATAAAGAACGATTGTGTCGACGGTCACACGGTGCTTACGTTACTATCGTAAGTTAACGTCGACGAAGCCGTCAGTCTGACGAATTTATAGCCCCTGCCCGATCGTACACGGGTTTCGTCGGCCCATCGATACTACCCGAAACTCCGAGTTCTCGAGCAGGCTGGAGCCTGACTAAGTGAACGTATCGATTTCCTCGAGCTAGTAGAGTGTAGATAGAAAAAGGGAGAATAAGTAGAAGTAGAAGTAGGAAGAAGTAAAAGAAGTAGAAGTTGAGTGGAGAGAAGAAAGAGAAAGAGAAAGAGAAGAACGTGGTGAAGGAGGAGGAGGAGGAGGAGGAGGAGGAGGAAGAAGTAGTCGTGATTCAACCTTTCGGACCATTTTCATACATCAGCGAACGTATTTCGCGACATTTTAGAAATTTCATGGCCACTCTTCTCTCTCCCTGATATCGCAGATATCCAATGATACTCGAAAAAAAGGGGAAATAGAGCACTGCCGTTAAAAGTACGTCATTGTTCTTTATCAAAAAAAAGAAGAATAATGTTATATGAAGTAAAGAAAGGAGATACTTTTAAAAGGACGACCTTGATTCGGTCCAAGTAATCTACCGAAAAATTCAACTATCTTAAACTTGGATTAAAACGATTTTGATAGTTAACTCGATCAGGATGAGAGTTATTTAATAAATAGAATGATCGATATAAATCGTTTCCAAATTTTCCTCAATTACTTCAACAAATTTTCTAATTCAAATTATGATGAATGAATTAACGGGGAAAAAGAGAGAAAGAAGAAAAAAAAAGAAAGTAAGAAAGTAAAATAGAAAAGAAAGAAAGAAAGAAAAGAAAAGAAAAGCAAGGATATTTCTTAAGTGGAACGAGACGTCGATGAGTCGGACAAGATCGTAGTGGCAGGAGAAAAGAGAATGGCACGGATCGGCGCAGAGGGATGGAGAAGGGGGTAGAAGAGGAAGGGGACTCCGAGGTCCGGTTCTTAGAGTTTTCACCCCCCGCACGATGCTCGCCATTTTTATGGTTACGTCAGCATGTTTCACTTGCCGACTCTGAAAGTTTTCGTTCGGCGACAAGATATTTCAAGTGGTTGGTTGGATGGCTGGATGGTTGGTTGGTTGGTTGGTCGGTCGGTCGGTTTGTCGGTCTGTCGGTCGCTCACTACCGCGATCGTTCCAAACTGAAATATTGGACGGTTCTTTCTTGCAGCCGCATGTTTCTATTCCCCAGACTTACACCCCATTCCTCCCCCTTCCCCTCCTCACTCTTACTTACACCGTACTAACTCTCTCTCTCTCTCTCTCTCTCTCTCTCTCTCTCTCTCTCTCTCTCTCTCTCTCTTTCTTTCTTTCTTTCACTCTATCGCGTATCACGTCATCCGGCATCTCACGCGCCCTTCTTTTTCCAACCCCTCCTTATTCTTATTCTCCTTTTTTATCCTTCCTTCCTTTTTCTTTATTCCACTCTTACCATTTCCCCCATCTCCGTTTCCTGTCATCCCCTTCTTCTTCTTCTTCTTCTTCTTCTTCTTCTACTTCTTGTTCTTCTTGTTCTTCTTGTTCTTATTCTACTTGTTCTTGTTCTTCTGCTCCTCTTCAACATCAAAAGAGAAAAATTCTCTCTTTTACGTTCAAGGCGCCTTCTTTATCTCGTCTTTTTAAAAAAAGGAAAGAACTTTTTTCACGACTTACGACATAACGCGCATTAAGAGCAAGCAACCACCACGCCTAACTATCCATGAATGAATTACATCCTGCCCAAAGCACGACCGCTAATTCTAGAATCGCGACCCGAAAAAACATTGAAAGTGTCTATTATATCCTTACGGACGCCAAAGTATTCGTTACGCTTTGTAGATCTCGTAAAAAAGGAAAAGAAAAAACAAATGGTTATATGGTAGAAGGATTTTAATTATTTCAAGGAAAAATCGAAGGAAATAATAAAAAAAAAAAAAGAAAGAAAGATGATATTATAAAGGGTGAATATGTGAGAGATGAAAAATATTATATTTTATATAATACAAATAATACAAATATATATATGTGTATGTATACTTTACGTGGACAATTTTAATTAGTGTTAACGAGTAACACGTACTCCGAGATACGTGTTTTTATTATTACGAGTAAATGTTAATTAATTAGAAAGTTTGTTAAAGTCAAAAATAAATTTGGAAATGTCGTGGAATATAAAAAAATTTAAACAGATTTTTTGAGAAAAGGAAAATTGAGGAATATTGGTGAGGGGGATGGGATTTATTTCTAGAATTTGATGAGATTTATAAAACAGTTTGAAAGAATCGAGAAAATGTGAGGGAAATGAAATAGAGGATTTTCACGTGTGTACAGTGATTTTAATAATAACGATTATAATATTATTAGTAACGATGGATACTAATAAGAAACTTAATAATAATCGTGATAAATTAATGATAGTAATATGAAAAAAGGGTGAAGGGGAAATAGGGGGTAAAGTGAAGTGTAACGAACGACTAAGGTAACTTCGAGATATAATTTCAAATCTAATTCGAAATTGATTTCCATCGTCTCGCCATGTAGAACGAATTAAATTGGAACGTTTTGATGAGGAAACGCGTCTTTTTCTATGCCACGAGACTTTTGTTCGTCTCTCTTTCTTTCTCTTTCTCTCTTAGAGTAACTAAAAGTAGTTACTAGTGTAGGGTATACTCTTAACTATTTTCAAGGATCGAAAAATAAACGTCTCCCCGTCGATATTATTTCGAGATTATTTGTCGCGAATTAAACTCGATAAACAAAACGATAAACAAACAACAAACTGAACCAGACGTTTTTATCAAAATAATAATAATAATAATAGTGGTAATAATAATAATTATAATAAAAATATATTAAAAAAACAACCAATTGGAGAAAATTAATAAGGCTAACAACTTATTTGGTTTTAATATGAATTTTCATTTAGTTAATTTAAGAGACATACATAAGGTCTGCTATTAAATACTGTTGTAAAATGATTCGTTTGAAGAGAGTTTCAAGATTATCAGATTAACTCGAAACCGAATTGTTCAATAAGGAAAGGATAGAGAAAGAGAAAGAGAAAGAGAGAGAGAGAAAAAGAGAAAGGAATAGCCAAATAGGATGTAATACTGCATACGAGGCGTCGACATCTGAAAATACTCTGCCGAAAATACGATTCCCGTTTGCCAGAAGAGATAATAGTCTCATTACTTTAGTCTGACTCTTAATTCTCGGTCAATTCGATCGAGTAGATTACCAAAGTAAATGTGTGAGAGAGAGAAAGAAACATAAAAAGAGAAAGAGATAAAGACAAATAGAAAAAGATAGGGAATAAGGAGAAGAAGAATAGAATAAAAAGTGAGTAGGAAAACGATTGTCAATGATGATCGATAATCTTCGATGAAACGAGAAATGAATTGCTAACGTTCTCGGTTTTGTTTTTCCTATTTCAAATCAAACGATCGTTGTTTTTTTTCTTTCTTTTTCTCATAATCGTGATAAGTTGCTGACTTATCGTTTGGGTCACGCTTACTGAAAGAAAACGTAAGAGAAAGAAGATGTAAAAGAGAAAGAAACCAAGAGAGAGAGAGAGAGAAATAAATAACGTGACCACGTACAGAGATTCTCGATCGTTTTCCTCGAAAAAGAGAAAGAAAGAGAGAGAATGAGAGGAGTTAAGAGGTTAAAGTTCACGTCGCATACATCGTTCTCGAGTCGAGATATACTCTCCCACCCTTCCTCCTTCTCCTCCTTCTCACGAGACTGTAGTTGCTCTTTTCGTGGAAAAGTCTGCGTACAAGGAGCTAATTGTGAGTAATAGATCGTCCCTTGGTCCAAATAGAGAAAGTCGAGTCTTCTACTAGCGGTCCTAGACTATCCCGAATTGTCGGGAAAGGAAATAAAAGATAACGTTACTATCTCTCTCTTTTTCTCACTCTCTTTCTCTTCATCGTTCTCGTTTTCTTTCTTTTATTTTCTCTTATTTTCAGTAGGCTCCTTCTCGGATTCGGGCCGCGGAGATGCTGGAAAACTAAAATTGTCACCCCTGACAGATCTACGAGCGTTGCCCTGATAAATTCAATTAAATAATTATACTTTTCTCTTCTTCTTCTTCTTCTTCTTATGTCGTACTTCTTGAACCTCCCTCTCACTCTCTCTCTTTCTCTCTTCTCATTTTCGGACACTTCGGTATATCGTCCCCTGCGAGAAAAGGAGACACTCCTTTTCTCTCATCCTGACATTTAGAAGGAACGAGAAGCCATTTCTGAAGTTTATAGCCGAGTCTTCTCTGATCGTACGACAACTACTACTACTACTACTATTACTATTACTGCTACTACTACGAAAGACAGAGATGAGGTGAGGAAACTGAGAAAGGAAGACGACGAGAGCGGTTCGTCTTAATATAAAGCGAGTTGGTAAGTTTGGTGCAGCGAATAGGAAGCTAACTTATAATGCGATTTGTTTAATCGGCGCCAACTACTTTGTTCCGTCCGTTCGCCGTTTTCAGTAGTTCTTAAAGAAGGAACGAGTAGGTATACTCATCCCTTTTCTATACGATTCCTCTTTCAACCCCACTCTATCCTTCCTTCCCTCGTTTCAACAACTCTTCATCCACCTTGAACCATTTTTTATTCCTTGTATTATCGTTTAACGATAATAAAAAATAAAAACACAAACAATCAAATACGTAGATAACATCTTTTCTCTTACACGTTAAATTAGATTTTTATTTATCATCATTTTGATAACTAAACAAATCTTGTATAATCCTCCTCTCTGGATTGTGTTTTACGATACCCATTTATGTGTTCTCTCTATCTAAAGCTTAAACGATACGATTATGATGTATTTATATATTCTAAGTTAGTGACACACGCAAAGAAAAGTCTGGATGAAACGATGACAGAAAGTTTGCCTCTTTTACGGTCTCTAAAATCGTAGTCATTTGGAAAAATTAAAAAAGAAGAAAAAGAAAAAAAAAAGAAATAATGTCGGGCGTATCATGATGGACTCGTAAATTCCTACTTTTACGACTATCGTAAACTGTAAAAACTATCGAACAATCTGACTACATTATCGCCGATAGAGATTTTTACTATTCTTACGGATGAACGAAACGTCTTCGATATCCAAGAGATTTATTGAAATATTATCTTTCTCGTAGATCATTTTGATCATATTTATATATATACTTGTCTATCTATATTGTATAATATTCGTTTAAGATTTAAACTGAGAGTTATTGAAATAATTATTCATATACCCTAGCTTGGTAAGAATTTAACACGTAAAAATAAGTCGATAAAAAAAGTAACATTTGTTTCATTAGAGTAGTCTCTCTCTATTTTCGTATTAAAATCATATTTAAAAAATCACGATCTAAAGAAAATGTAATCAGACGAATTGAATTATTGAAATTTCATCGATTTATTCTAAACGTTTTCTAATATCGATTATTATATTTCGAGTACTAATCTGCTAAACGATCTACAACGATTAATAAATCTTTTAACATCATATTCCAACAGTATAATTTAATCTATCAAATAGGAGAAATAAGTGATGGAGAGAGTAGAAGGATAGATAATGGTTGGAGATAAGTTGGATACACCGGGAGGCATGGATAGACGGATGGATCGTTGTTGCCATGACAGTCCTTTTCGTGGAACGGGAAACTAGAGAAAGAAAGAGAGAATTTGAACTACGATCTTTGATTCTATATATATATTTGTACATACGTAAAATTAGAAGATTGTATTTAATCTGTCACGTACTTAAAACACTACAAATTAGATCTATCGATTTTGAGTAAATAAATGTGAAATTAAAAAAATATAATAAAATCATTCATCCGATTCAACGATCGAATATACGCATAATCATATTTGCAATGATTTGATGTACAAATTATACGTATTATGTAAATAATTTACATTAACGAACGATTACATAATAATCTATACGATAAAATAGTATTATACGAATTTGCATCGGTGATTAAAATTGAAAAGTCGATTAGATTTATATATAACATTCTGGAGTTTCGATCTGTCGAGTAGTTATATTTATTTTTTCTTCTTTTCTTTATCATCTCATTGAAATAGAAAACTCAAAGTGAACGTTTTCGTCTCATTCATTTTGCTTTTCTTCCTTTTTTTTTTATTATTATTGCAAGAGGAATAATGCAACGTCAGCGAGAAAAAAAGAAAATTATTATTTATTCAGAGAAAAGAATGTGTTAAGTGAAAACAGCCAGGATGAAAATTAATTATTGAAATTTCGTTCTGGTTATATGGATTAGAATAAAAAAATTTCTGAACAAAACGAGAGATGAAAAGAATTTTCTTCCAAGCACACAGCTTTTCCAGAGCAACGACCGTCGTCACAATCCATGCTTTAAGGAACTATGAGCTTGAATATCGTTGGAAAAGCTTTAAAAGTGAGTGAGTGGGTAAACAAACCCGCTGTTTGTTTACCCTTCGGAGAATGTAGAAGAGAAGAGGAAGAGACTGGAGCAGGATGCCGCTCGGATGTCTGAACACTCGTTGATACTACCACTATCTTGTCTCTCTCTTTCTCTCTCTTACTACTATTTCCTTTCTCTTTCTTCTTTCTACCACCATGACCTATCCCATTTCATTCTTCTCTCCTTGATCTCCCGAGGATTCGCTGAGAAGAAAAAAAACAACAAACCCGTCGTCGGCTTCCCGCCAATCTGTTAGAACCTTGAACATCGTAAAATACCTGCTTTACATTATCATACTTTTACACGACAACGTTATGTAAATGAATACACTTATTACTTATTTGTAATCTGTGTGCGTGAGTGTATTCGTTTTAAAAACGATACCAATTTCCTTGATTATCTGATATTATAATTTATAATATACATTATTCTTTTTTAAACTAATATATATCAAATAACAAGTTAGAGATCATTTATCTCGTTTCACATCGATTGAAATAAATGATACACCATTTGTATATATCACTTTTCCTCTACCTAACATTATTCTAAAAGTATTTTATTTATTATTTTTTCACTCGCGTTTAAATAGGACAATAAAATTAATTATTAATTAACGTCAGTTACTTTTTATTTTCTGATAAAAGAACTATTTTAACAAAAAAGAAAAATCAATTTCGTATTAAATTAATATATCGAAACGGGATGTAATTGAAGAAAAAATTATATAAATCATTGACAAAGATCGAAAGTTCTTATGTAATCGTTTATATCTTTGTGAAACAGATAAATAGATAAGTATACAACTGGATAGATAGATAGATAGATAGATAGATAGATAGAGAAAATTCAAATGAGAGGATTGGAGGAACATCGTGTTTCTAGTTGGACGATTCGAATGTAGGAAAGTTCCTAACGCTGATGAGTAGATCAAGATAGAGGAGAGTAGGTCTAGGCGATGGAAATTCGTGTACCAAACCATCGATTACGACACGTTCATCGAGCTTAAGAGAGAGAGAGAGAGTAAGTGTAAGAGCAAGAGAGAATATGTTTGAGAGAGAAAGATAGAGAGAGAGAGATAGATTGTCGTAACGTGTTTGCGATTAACGAGGCGCGTGAGCCCTGCGAATCGCTCGGGAAGGCAGCGAGTCGACGTAATTATTTCAAGGCCACTGAACATGCGATCGAGCAAACCCTTCGCGACGGATCACACTCTGCTTCGATGATCCTGAGGCGCCGATAATCCTCATCATCTCTCTCTTACTCTTTCTCTCACTATCTCTCCTAAGATTCTTACTACACGGTTACCCTTCCTTCCTTCCTTCCTTCCTTCCTCCCTTTCCTCCTCGCTTCCCTTCTCCCTTCTTCGCTTCGAACGATCGTTCTAACGACGATGATCGTTCAACACCATGCGCATCCGCATTATTCCGATTTACCTGCGAAGGAAGTCTACGCGAACGAGGATTCCTTCTCTTTAATCCTTTGAGACAGATTGTCGAATCTGACTCGATATTTTTTTATTTCTAATATATGTTACATATATGTTTAGATATAATGATACTCTTTAAGACACGTCATATTTAAAGATAGATTTATATTTGATGGTATGTTTAATATTACGAGATTGTGATATATTCGATTGAGTGTCAATATTTCTATAGTTTTATCTCCTATTTGTGGAAGGATTAGAATTTATATTTATAAATTATTTTTATTCGTATATATATATATGTTTCAAAAAAATATTGAACGAATAAATAGAAACGTCCCTTTTTTGATAATTAACAATCTATGAATAATTGGATGTTATCGTAACTGGTCCAACATTATATGCAATTCGATGGATCAAATGGTAAATCAATATCATAATGTAAAATAACTTGACAGACAGAGTTTAATATTACAAATAGAATCCCTTTATTAGAATATTATGTTATTGAAATATAGTTTTAATTGGCATTATAATTAAAAATTAACGATTAAATGTCTAACTTCGAAATACCTCGTCCTCGTCGTGCATTAGGTCAAATTTTTGTTTGTCTCGTATAAAATAATTAAAATAAATAAATAAAAATCAGTGAGATTTATGTATAATCCACAATAATTCAACCAAAGTTTCGTTGATGAAACTTACGTGAAAGAAAATATATCTAACGAAGAATCTTTATCTTTCTCTTTATCTCTCTCTCTCTCTCTTCTATGAAGCAACTTTTGAAATAAATACTATTTACAAGTCTATGTTAGGTAAACTATTTTTCCATACATACGATAAATATGCCACAGATACCATCATGTTCGAAGCAAAATGATTGCCGAACGATGACGAAACGTAAGTTAAAGATAAGACGTGATAACGGTAGCAAGTAGATAAATATTACGATCTTTATCGTCTTTTTGCTTTCTGGATTAACGAGCCTCTCTCTACCTCTCTCTCTCTCTCTCTCTTGGTTTCTTTATCTTTCTATCAGTCGTAAGTACGTGCCCCCTTCGATAACACGATTGAGTTTACTTTTGGTGCTACGAACAATCCGTATCGATTATCTACGTTCCATTACTTTGAATTCGATCTAACAAGCCTATAAACACATTCCTAACAACTTCTCTACGATTGTTAGTTTAATCTGATTTGTCATTACTCTTTCCTAATGATTAATATCTATTACGTAAATTATCTACAATACTTATATGTGACAAAATACAAACAGAAGAAGAACATCTAATGTATCTTGTACGGATACGATTAATTTCTATTACTATCATTTTTTTTTCTGTAACTTCTTTATTATTATTATTATTATTATTACGTTATTTCTTTTCTGTAAATATAATTAAAAATAACGATCACTTTAACTTTATTTTGTCATAGTTTAAAAATTCGGTATCCGAAGAAATGATATTTAATATTTGTCTAATAAAAACTAAACAAGTACCAAAGTTTAATGAGAAAAAGACGAAGCAAGGTTTGTTCGTGGTTTCACGTTTTATGACAAGCAAATAAAAAAATACTACGAGGATCATCGATAGAACGAATATATGTCCTTCTTTTATCTCTCTTTCACTAAAAAGATAAAAACAGGATAGAACAGCGGTATCATCATAATCATCATCGATGTATGCCAATCACCAAATGCAGAACGTACCACGATTGTCCATGATGAAATTACGCGGATGGTGGTAGGAACAGGGTGGCAGGCATGTGATGACGATGGTGTTTATGTCGCGTTATTGCGCGTGTTGTTTCGATTGGAAAAGGAAAGAACTAGAGAAAGAGAGTGATAGAAAGAGAGGGAGAGAGAGAGAGAAAGCTGTCACGCGTTTTAACATTGGGGGTGCGCGTACGCGGCAGGGCATCAAACAAATGACTCACCTCAATTTGGCACATTCAGCGTGTAGCTTGTTGCGTTTCCATTCATTCGGCGGGTGCTTCATTCCGTGCTACCTCATCATATAGTGCCACTTTATATACTCCCCGTTCGTTGTTACCCCCCTTTATCCTCCTACCCTTCTCTCCTATCCTCAACCTCCAACCCAACCTTCGTGAAATAACTCCAATACGTATAGAAAAAAAATATATAAAAGTTTCATTCACTGATTACTTATACTATCCTTTTCATTTGTCTCCATCTTTTTCTTTTCGTCAAGGTATTTCTAAATAATTTGTTTTTTATTTTTAAACAAAAAAGAAAATGTTCATCGATTAATCTATTATTCGTTTAAATTAAATATCTTTCTGATCGATGATTATTATTATTAATTATTGCTTATATATCACGGTTTGATTTTATCGTAAGAGAAAGACAGTATTGAATATAATAATGATCGTAATATGAGTATTAGATTGATATTAGGATTCGCACGCGTTAGAAAAATATTAAGGGTGCCAAAAAGGAGGATACAACTGGACTCGTGTGTGCCGTTTTGTATCCCCCATTCTAAGGTTTATATATATATAATAAATATATATATATATATATATACTTATTTAGCGTGTAAACACTCGGAGGACTCTGCCAGAAGAGCAACAAGTGCTCTTTTCTCCTATCAAAGCTTTCTCTGGTGGCTTACTACTAGCTTGTAAGCTCGCTTACTCGCTTATTCGCTTGCTTGCTTGCTTGCTTGTGCTTGCGAGCTTTTACCTTACAAGAAGCTGTTCTTGATGTATCTCGCGCGTGACGAGACGCCTGTTTTCCTCCTTTGGATTTCGATTTATATTCTTTTGATGCATGTGCGAGGAGGAAGACTGTTAAAATACCGTTAAATCTAACCACTTGTTATTTCTTTCTTTCTTTCTTTCATTCATTCTTTCATTCTTTCTTCCTTTATTTCTCTCTTGGCAATAAGCCTTAGGTTTTATTTTATTTTTCATCCCTCTTTCTTACTTTCTGTAATAGCAAACGTAGTATTATATAGATACTCCACTTTTATCTCTATCTTTCTCTCTCTCTCTCTTTTGGCGTAGAGGTATCATCCTTTTCCTATTCTTTCTTTTTGTAAGGTTCTTTTTCTTGTTCTTCTTTCATGAACGTGGTATACCTACTTGCGGTTGGTGCGAACCGAATGCGTGCCAACGATTCCAACAGGCTACTTTTCTAACAGGGAAGATACAGAGATTCACCACTCCTTTCGACACCCCGCTGCGTGTTATCCGACATTTACCCTTCTTCTTATTTCCGATTGTCCACAAGCGTCCATTTCCCTCTTTCTCTCTACCACGCCACACCATCCAACCCTTATTCTTTTTCTTTTTCTTCCACGTTGTATTGAATTAGAACGTTTTCTTTCCTTCCTCCATTATATGATCTATTATATTTAAACTAGTACCAAAAATTTAATTGAACGATTAATATGAATTATTATTTTTTAATAATTGCTCATCTAAATTACTTAATAATAAAAAATAAAAAGACAAACAATATACTCTATAAAGTAATCAATAACGTTGATAAGTAAACCATAAAATTTAACAAGAGAGCTTAACATAACAATGTTCTAAACGTAAGATCATAACGAGCAGCCCTCCCGTTTCAATACTTCCAACATAACATAAAAGACGAGAATAAAAATGAACGTTAAGGGTTAAACGTCTCAACGTGTGAATCTAAAACGGTAGGGGAAAGGAAGGTAAAAACGAAGATCGTCGTCGTTAATTCTTCCAGAGGAAATCGCGTCTGGGAAAGTTTAAATTGCATTCGAAGGATCCATCGTGGCCCTGTCCGCAAAGACGCTTCTCTCTCGGTACCCGTTAATTTCTATGGGAACAAGTAGGAAATGAGGAAGAGTGGTATGGGTGTTGAGAAGGCGAAGGGTGGGAGTTGTGAGGTGGGGTAAAGAAAGAAGAGAAAAGTCAGGCATATCCCTCTAACTTAACTTTCTTCCTGATTGACGTTCGGTTATTGTCACATTTGCATAACTCGTCTCTCTCACCTCATACCTTCTTTCTCCCCCAACCCATTCCCCTCCACTTCATCCACCTCCTCATTCCACTTCTCTCTTTTCTCTTTAGTTGCTGTCGAGTTCGCAGTAGCGTTTTAAGGACGACAAGCAAGAAGACGACAAGAAGGCGAAGAAGTGGTCATGGTGGTAGGAAATAAGAGGAGAGCAGAGCAAGGGGAATGGCAGTGTAAGGGAGGAAGAAAGAAAGAAGGTGATAGGATGAGAGTAAGGGGTGAGATAAGAGGACCGGAGAAGAATGCAGAAACGGTCGACGGTCGCCGCGTGTCAAATCGAATTTGCCTCGTTTGCTCTGAACGTTGAGAGGAGGAAGAAGAATGAGGTGGAGGTAACTGTTGAGGGTGTGAAGGAAGAGAAAAAGATAGGAATAGAAAGAAAGAGAGAGAGGCAGAGAAAGAGATAAAGGAAAAAAAAGAAGTAGGTTCTACGAGAGGAGCAACGCGAGAGAGAATCTATTAGAATAATTTTTATGAATCTAATTTTAAATTCCGGGGAACGAAGTTACTTTACTGTCACGCTGTCGGGGCGACTCTTTATTAAGTGGCCCTCTTCTCCTTGGGTACCAGGCCCTTCGCG
>JACGTP010000007.1:4377549-4406949 GCA_023678845.1 Mischocyttarus mexicanus | reverse complement strand
AATCAAAGAAAAAATGGTTTGAAAAGAAAAATAGTAAGGATACTTATGTTAAAAACAGAAAACATTAGAAGGAAAGAAAGAAAATAAAAAAGAAGTCTACAAAGAGAAAGATTAATGGGAACCCGTTAACTCGTCTCGTATATATATATGAAATAAAAAACTATGAACCCAATCGTTTCATTAACGAGGCGACCGAACGAATTAAGAACGTCGTCATCGTCGTTTTCTTCGTCGTCTATGCCTATAACGTATATCAAACCCAGACGAAAGACCTTTTCATTCTATCATCTTAATCCAACGAATATGAAACTTATGCGAAAGCTTGGCTATATAACATTTTTACGATCCAAGAGAAGCGTTCGTTGTAATACCAGTTCACTTTTCTCTCTCTTTTTCTTTCTGAAAGTCGAGAAAAGAAAAGGAAGAGGACATGTTACTCGAATGCAAACGTACACGTGGAACATATATACATGTACATAAGTATATATACATACATACATATATATATGTGACTCGCGGAACGTGGAACGCGAATAAGGAAAGAGAAACAGTAAAGTAGGCCAATGTATGTCAGACAGATCTGCTGAAGGAAGAAGTGCGAGAGCGCACACACGAAAGCACTACGTTATTTCGTGTCACCCTCTTCTGGACGCATTTCGGCGCCACGTCATTCGCCAATATATTCCTACCGCTGTTAGAGAGTACCCACATATGAAATCGTTAACTTTCCCTTCCAAAGTGGAGTGAGATAGTACCATCATTTACTTCATTCTCTTTCTCTTCCAAATTTTCTTTTTTCTTTTCTCTCAGCACCGACCATTTCGAGAAAAACGAGCAGATGTAAAACTTTTTCTACGAGAAATAAAACGATATTAATTTATTTCCAGAGCAGAAGGTAAATTTTGTTATTAAATAATTAAATAATCGATTGTTTATTCATTGTTAAAAATGAAGTCTAAAAATTACGTAACTCTTCAGACATATTTTGATATAAACTATTTGTCATATTTAATATATAAAAAGAATTTTATTCTTATTTCTGTTACACCTTGTATACCTTTTCACTTAGAAAAAGGTGAAGTAATAAAATCTTTGTATATACCATTAACATGCATATATATATATAAATATACATTACGTATACGAATGAAAATAGTATAATCATCAATGAATTACTATCAAAACGAGCGATCTTCAGGAAGGAGTACTCAAAGAAATAATGTTTCTCTTTTTTCTGTTTCTATCTTTCTCTCTTTCTCTCTTTCTCTATCTTTATTGGCCTACCTAATATGCACGCTACGTCAACCAATCTCCACCTCTTCCTTTTCTATTTCTTTTATTTTCTTTTCATCGACCATTGGACTTTTTCCTTAGACATAGACACATCGCGACATTTCTATACGTAGGAATGCGTGTCCGGCGGCATTCCTTGTTAGCATTACGAAGGAATCGTCGAGGTCGTCTGGTTCGAGTACCACTCCCACAGGCACGAGAAACAGGTACGGAAGAGAGGTACTCTTGCGACAAAACGAAAGAAAAAGAAAGAGAGAGAGAGAGAAAGTAGGAATTGTCGGGGTTATTCAAAGACGAAAGAATCTACAACTAAAGGGATTGTGATTCCGTTATTAATACTTTTCTTTTCTTTTATATCCTCGTATATACATTTGTATTAAATAAAAATTAATAAAATAGATTATAGAAATATATTATCTAATATGAAAATCACAGAAACCTACAATAAGTGTGAGTTATATTTGTGATTTTATTATACATCCCCCTTTCACTCTGTCGCCGTTTTATGTCTCCACATATAAAATGTTATTTCTTTCTAGTTTTGAAATAAAAAAGAAAAAGAAAATAATGAATTAGAAATATATATTATCTTTAAATACGAAAATCACGGAAAAGCTAAATTTTAAGTAGAAGTGGGGAGAAATGGGTTATAAAAAACAGATGAAAGCTCATTAGCCAAAGAAAACTTTTCGAATCGCGATCCGAAACGATTGTCTCCGTCTGTGTCGTAAAAGCATACGCTCGGATGAACACGATCAAACGTACCTACTATATTATACTTATACTTTCCGTACCATAGAAAGTTAATTGGCCGTGACCAACGATCATCGTTATCACATTATAACAGTAGCGAGATCCCGTGAAAAATAATAACGGTGATTAAGTCTGCAACGACGCGTGGAGTTAGCCGATATATGTAGACCACATGAAAGAAGGAAAATTATAAGCTCAAGGTTAACGATAGACAGATAGATGATAGATAGATGGAACGAGAGATATTCGATCGGTACATCATTACGTGCGTACGTGCGTAAATCAATTTTAAGTTATTATCTATCTAACTCTCGAACGATCTATACAAATATTAGAACAACATACTTTGAAAGATAAAACTTGCGAAAGAATTTACCCAAACTGATTGGTTTTTTTTTTTAAAAGAATCGTTCCTGTTTATATTTTTTTTTAATTTCATTTTGAGTACACGATCCCCTCCCCCTCAAACACATCTATATTTCTAGGAAATTTTTATCAACAATTGTGTTTCTCAATTATCATTTTTCAAACTAATTATTAGAACTCTGACGTAATATACGAAACATAACACTTTTATTTATTAAATAGAATGCTCTAAAATTGCTATTTTATTATTTTAGTACCTTGAAAAAAATATCAATTAACTTGTTGAAGATAAATATTTATTAATACTTTATCGAATCTAAAAAATTATTCTGAAACGTCCTGTAGATATAACCCATATGAAGAACAGATTCTCGATAAACACAAGCTCGCGGTCAAAAATTCGAAACTGTAACGAAAATGTAGAAGAGATTGGCTTTTCCTGGGTTAAAACTTCGGAGTGAGAATAAAAAGGGTGGAAAGAAGAGAGAAAGAAGAGGGTAGTGGGAAGGGGTTGAGGGGTAGTTCGGAGGTGACTCGGCTGACAGGAGTTCCAAGCCCGGTTGAGGCAAGAAGTCCCTCTTCTCTATCCTTGTCCTTTTCTTTCTTTCTTTCTTTCTTTATTTCATTCTTTCCTTTTCCTTTTCTGTCTTTCTTTTTCTTTTTCCTTCGCTCACTCCTTCACCCAACTTTATAATTCTTGCGACGCTTTTGGGGAATGAGATTGTCGGCGTGGTGGGCGGAAAAAGGAGTTGAGGTGGAGGTGGAGAAGGAAGAAGAGAAGGGGGCAGTAGAATGGGGAGGTTTAAGGTAGTCCGCTGGCGCCAGTGACGTCTGCCGAATAGCTGCTGACTTTCAGACTCCTGCAGTTTCGTCTAAGTGCTTCCCTTTTCCTCTACACCACTTGAGATCGTTGTTCGCGCACCTTTACACTCTTATTTCTTTATTCTTCTTATCATTTCTTTATACTAACAATTTTCCTTTTAAGTCCTAAGATCACTCGAATATTATCCTTATCGAGGCCTATCCTCGATTACAATCCCATCTCTAATTAGAATTAATTAAGAAATCACCACTTATTCGTTAAAATTAACGATGTAAATTCCGTGTTGAGATATTAGAAATAGTATTGTAAGAAACATAAGGGAAAATTGAAATATTCGTTTGTTATTTTATATACAAGATTTTAAAAGATACGATTCATTTTGATAATAGAGAAAATTTCACGATAATTAAATCTCAACAAGTGATCGTTCCGCATTTTTGTCAAAGATCTATTTATGAGATCTACGAACAGTATAAACGTGTAAATAATTTGTATTAATACTAAATACAATTCGTATGTTTGTTTATATCGATATTAATATTTCTACAAATTTGTATAAATACGGATACGAGTTTACTTCTCGTAACATACACACAAGTTCCTGTAATCTGCATAAAAAATTACGAAAGAAAGAAAGAAAAATAGTGCGTGTGTGAGTGAGATAGAGAAAGAGAGTGGAAGATAGAAATAGAGGAGTGTGGGGGAAGGGGTGTATGTGAAGGAGGAGTAGGGGATGGAGTAAAACGTACCAAAACACACAAAAAATATCTTGTCGCGTATGTACCTACGCGGAATAAATTGTTGAAATATGCCGGGGGCAGTAATATACCCGCCGCCGAACGCATAACGCACAGGGCCAATATATATTTTTTTTCTTTTTATAGTATGTCTACCAGTAAAAAATATAATATTTTCCTAAAAGCTAATATCTATATCCAGGACCGATATCGTCTCTGTGTAAATAATGTCTGACTCTCGTAGAGGAGAAGTTTTTCCTGGGAGTGTATATAAGCACTCTCATTTTAACGCTACCGACAAAATAGTATTTTCTCGCATAGAATTTGTGGTATGTAAGTAATTCATAAATAGGTACATGCATTTTGTTATACATGAAACGTCGTCCCATATACGTTAACCTAAATTCGATTCAATTATCGAATCATTCGATTGATATTCCAACGAATCATTAAATACGAAGTATTTAATTAGTAGTAAAAAGAAAATATTTTTATTAGTAGTAGAAGTATTTAATTGTATCTGTAACTCCTTGTATAAAACAAAACGAAAAAAAGAATCATCTGTCATCGTTTTGTCCACCTGGTAGCTTTTTTAACGAATGTTACGAACTATGCGATGGAGAAGGGTGAATATCTCTTGGCTAATTCAACATTATACGATAAAGAAAAAAATAAAAGAAAAAAAAAAGGAAAAAATTGTGAAAAGAAATATTTCAAGCAGGTAGAAACGTATCATCAGAAAGCCTTTTTTGTTATCGTTTCTCACCGAGATCGTAATATACCGTCGTGACGATTTGAACGATAGCACATTGTCGAGAGATTTAGCGACACGTAATGCAAATGTTGATAATCCTTTATCTTCTCGCTGTACTACTCTTTCTCTCTCTCTCTCTCTATCTCCATTTTCATTTCCATTTGCGTTTGGAAGCCGCGAGGTACCGTAACAGAGTCGAGGAGATGCCGAGGATAAAACCGTAATTACACGCGAAACGCGTGTATGGTACGTGTATATACGTTCGTTAATGTATGGGTGTGAGTGTATCTACATATACATATGTGTGTGTGTGTGTGTGAGTACGTGTATACGGCAAAGATTAAAAGGAACGAAGCGCGAATTATTTTAGCCGGAGGTTTCGTTACATGCGTTCCACACCGACGAAACTCATTTTTGCGAAGAGGAACTCTGACTGTCGTTCGTTCTCTCTACCACCCTCTTCACCACCACCTCCACCACCATCTCCTCCACCTCTTCCTCTGGTCTTCTTTTATTCCCTACAAGCGATTGCGTAAAAAGGATTCTCTTTTTCCCCTATGTTATCTATATATATATTTATATATATACTCTTCTCTCTCTTTTTTCCCTTTCTCACCCACTCTTGGATAACTTCTATCGCAAGTCTTGCAGAATAATTGCAGTGAGCTTTTTTTCCAAAAGGCAAAGGCCGTAACATTCCTGTTATCGCAATCAACGCGATACGAAATGACAAAAAGTATTCTATACGCGAATATGTAATAAACGTCGCGTTTAAAGGTTGTTATACTTTACGTTGTAACGAATTCTGTAAAAAGGTAGTAACAATATCAAACGGTGTTACGTATTACTATTTCCATTGCGTTTCATCTCCAACGTTTTTACCTCTTTGATAAAATTTGATCTAACCTACGTATTCCAACATCTATCTATATATATGTATCCTGTATTTTTAATCTTCTATATAAAATATAAAAATTATTTTCTCTTTCTCTCTCTCTATATATATATATAAAAGAAGAAAAAAATTGTAGACGGTTTGTGAGAAGGTTTCTTACTTCAGAATAAACCTATCATCATTGGTAATCTTATCCTTCGATAGTCAGATATTCTCTAGAAAGACTGATGAGAAGAAATGAATTCTACATTTGGGGGCTCGTCCGGGATTATAAGAGAAGAATCCTAAATTTACGCGTTATTTTAATTTGCATACAAAAATTACGAGAAAAAAAAAGAAAAATGACGAGAAAGAGTCAGAGATAAAAATCGAGAATAGACGAAAGCGTATGGGGTGTATGTTTTGTGAGGAGGGGAAGGAGTAAGGCAAGGGTTATTATATTTATAAATAAATAATAGCAAGATTACGTAGATACGCAATAGAAGGAACATCTTTGCGATATCGAAGAATAAAACGTATGAGAGAGAGAGAGAGAGAGAGAGAGAGAAAGAGAGGGAGGGAATGATGAAAATAATTGGATAGATCTCGATCCCGCGCATTGAGTTCATGCGGACGAGAAATGCGTATCGCACAAGTCAACAATGATATCGAACAAAACAGGTGGCAGTATGATATATAAATGTGACGGCACGTACGAGCTGGTGGTATACAAAACGGTGGTATAACTTTGACGCGGTTTATTAAACACCGTTCGCTAGACCATTGTTATGGCTCGAAAGAGAGTGCAAATATTATTCTGCATGGACGCGACCAGCATTAAAGGGTATCTCCATCATACCTTTCGAATATATCGATTGTCGTTTGTCCCGATGCTTGTCGAAAAATATCCTACGATTGGATATATTTTTGCACGACGAATGATAATTTTCTCGATCTTCTTTATTTTCTTCTTTTTTAGTCAGTGGTATTAAAATGTTTACGAAACGCGGAATCTAACGTAATAAATATTATTTTTTTGTTTTCGAGGAATCGATTGCTCTTTTTTTTTGTAAAAATAAATAAATAAAGTTACGGAAAAATATTGCGAATCGAACGATATTACTTAGAAGTTAATTGAAAAAAAAAAAGAATATTTTTATTGCAAAATGATGAAACAACGATTGAACTAAAATATATATATAGAGAGAGAGAGAGAATATAAAAATAATAAAGATTTAAAAAATGAACTCACCGAGTTGTCCGTCTGGCATCCCGCAATAATTGTCCCATCCATCCGACGATGGAACTGGTAAGGACAAAGGTGGTGTCGAGGGCAAAGGGGTCCACTGCTAGTGAACCCAAGAAGGTGGTGCTGCGGGAGTCGCTGCGTTGGTGCTCATGTAAACTCCCGTAGGTGCATTTCCGGTTGTCGTTACTACGCCATTGTTTTGAGTAACGAGACCATTTTGGCCGATATTGGTGTCGCTAACTTGAATCGCAGCGGTACCCATTACGCCTTGTTGAAAATTGAAATCCAACGTTTCGTCCATCGACAATTCATGATTTATTACCTATCGTTAACAAAAATACAATGTGTTTTTTTTTCAAGTGTGTTATTAAATATTTAACAAAATAAAGACAGTGTATTAATTATTGTAATATTAAAAAAAATAACTAACAAAATTTGTTTTATTCAAAAGAATTATAAATAAATAAAAATAAACTAACCTCTTCGACGTTGCAATCGAATCCACCGTGCAACGTTTCGATGTTAATGTTGAGATCATCGAGAAGAGCCGAGTTATTTAGGGCACCCATTAATTGTCCCATCATTGTACTCGGTGTCGATTCGCATGGCGTGGGGGTGTTAGGTGGACTCGGACCAGTTGGTCCATTTTGTGTTTGTTGTTGCTGTTGTTGTTGTTGCTGCTGATGCTGCTGCTGCTGTTGCTGCTGTTGCTGTTGTTGCTGTTGTTGCTGCTGCTGCTGCTGTTGTTGTTGTTGCTGCTGCTGCTGTTGCTGTCGTTGCTGTTGTTGCTGCCGTTGTTGATTTTGAATCATATATTGAATCGTTTGCTGTTGACTGGTACTGAGTGTCGTTGGGCTTGGTTCACTTTGCTGATACGACGGCGACATTCCAGAAACTGGACTCAGATTCTAAACGTTTCGAGAAATAAAAATAAAAAAGCAATGTTTACGTGATTTACATACAAGGTCGTTTTAGATTGTAAATAAACACCGTTACGTATTGCTAACAAATATTCAACAAATACGAGCTTAAATACATTTAAATATATCGTGTCGTATACCGGCCTAACTGCATTCAAACGCAAATTTACTTTTTTAAAACAGAAATAATTAAAACAGTTTTAAAATTCCTGATACATATTAAACTAATATTATTTACTTATTCGTAATTTACAATATTACAAATGTAAATTTACCAACCACCTTTAAATAGCAACAATAATCAAAGGGTTAATAATAATTTAAATGAAAGTTCAATACCAGTTAGAATTAATTTCTTATTCAAACGAATGTGGAAAGAGACAATTAATTTTCCAAGGAATGTTATTTAACAAAATACTGTAAAAATATATTTACCACCTGACAAGCGCATGCTTGTAAACGATGTATCGGGCAACTCTGTTGGTTCCTGGGCTGTGGCGTAGGTGGAAGTCCAAAAGATGCAGCTGTACGAAGCGCACTGGTGGTCCTTTGGTATTGTGTCTCGAAATAAGAAGGCGGTGGTCCAGCTTGTTGCTGATGATTTGGGGTTGGTGTTTGATACATTTGAAAGGGTTCCAGTTTCATAGTTTCCGCTAGGCTACCAGCCAGAAGCGAATCTGTATAGGATAAAGTAGGATATACGGAAGATAAAATCTAAAGTTATTGATGCGTATGTAATATCGCGAGAATACTTTTCAATGTGAACTACAAACCTAACTGTTCCGGACTGTAGGAAGGAGCATAGGTTGGCGTCCAGTCTGGTTCCTCAAGGACGCGTCCAATCTGGCTTCCTGCCGGAATGGGACTCAATCGACCCGATGAAGAAGCGTTGCTCGATGTTCGAGGTCTTTGTAAAAACATTTTTTTATTATTTTTATTATAATAAGAAAATAGTTTTTCTTTTGAAAGATTCGGCATAAAAGGGTATCGTTGAAGGTAGATAGGTAGAAAAGTATCTATCTATTTATCTATCTATTTATCTATCTATCTATCTATCTACCGTTTCTTTTCGCCAATATGTCTTACCGTAAGTCCGGTGAAAGTTGATATCCACTTGGATGAAGTGAACTGTCAGAGAAAAGGTCCAAACTCTCGCTGACGCTGCTACTTGGACTGGGTATAGCATCAGCTTGCAAAACTCCGTTTCTCAATGCTTCGACCTTCTTCTTTACTCGGCCACGTCTTTTTTCAAATTTGCTCGTTTCCATCGACGTTGCTCTTAACGTGTATTATATTTTTTTTATTTTTTTATAATAATAATAAACCGATCGTACATTATAAATGATTACAATTGAAACGAACAATCGTATGAACAGATTATAACATATATCAGTGAAATACCTCTCTTTATTTTTTGTTAAATAAAAAAATAATTATCCATTTACGATAAAAGCGATAAAACTTACCTACGTCGAGGTGATTTTCCCGGTTTAGCGTCGTGATTGATCATCCACCATGAACTCTTACCAGTACCCTCGTTCTGTACTCTCATGAATTTGCAATGCAACGACAAATTGTGTCTTATGGAATTCTGAAAAAGAAATGAAAGAAGAAATATATAGAATATATATTCATTTTATATAAAGATATACATATATCTATATAGATGTATATAAAAAGATTACACTCTCCGATACAATCTATAAAATATAAATCACGTATTAATTAAATATTACATAATTAATGAAATAAAAATTAAATTAATTTCTTTTTTCTTTTTTAAATACAACATAACGCGACATGAAACCCGAGAGAGAGACAGAGACTACATTCTCTCTTTTGCTAATCGGTGCTCGGGGCGAACTTTGTTCTCTTTCTATCTGTTAGTCACATAGAAAAATAACAGAAATAAAACAACAACAAAAAAGAAAAAAAAAAGAAAAGAAAAGAAAAGAAAATAGTAAAATAGTAAAATAGGAAGGGCACGTACGTATATCGAGTATAGAAACGCAATTACTTTGTCAAAGGCACGAAACGGAATCGATTCGAAGGCAGAAATAGTAGAAGAGTGAGAAAGATATAGAAAAAGAGAAAAAGTAAGAGAAACAAAGAGAGAGAGAGAGGAAGAGAGAGAGGTAACATTTTATCGGCTCGCCTAGTTCGTCCCTCGCTTTCTTCATTAGGCAAATTGAATTGGCTACGACTCGGGTACTCCTCCATTCTCGAAAAATTTCGGAAAGCTTTCTGCCCTAATATGAAAGTATCACTGAGAAACTATAACAATTTCCTTTCGTTTCTCATTCCTGCGAATGATACAGCCTGGTAAACGTACTAGATTCGCGACTGTAAAGAGAACGACAATTCTGACAGTTAGAAAAAGAGAAAGAGAGAGAGAGAAAAAGAAATTTTGCAACGAATCACGACAGCGATAACTAAGAATCACTTTTCTAACATCCATTTTCGGCATCGTAAACGTCCTGTCTCGTACCATCAATTCGATTTTTCTCTATAATTCACCTAGGACGTTTTATTATCTCGAAATGTCTCTTGTTAGCCTAGCATATATAAGACACACACACACATACACATGTGTACATATCATACGCGTATATACATACGTTAAATAATATCTCTAAGAAAATGGTTGGATTCTAAAAGAGACAATCTAAAGAAAAATATAAAAAAAAACCATTGCTGATCGTTAATTTTGATATGAAAATTGAAACAAGAGTTTAACCGAACCTTGACCGAATCATCCACGACTGGTGGTTACCTGTTTATTACCACCCACTTTTACTACGATATACACTGATTTAAGAGTTAAAGAGAAAAAAGAAGAAGAAGAAGAATTTACGGAAGAGGGGTGGAAAATCGTGAAGAATTTATCGCGAAAGCTTACCGATCGGGTAAGATTTTACGATCGGTTCCTACGATTTCTTTAACATCGCGAAATCTTTTCATCCTACTATATATATATGTGTATATTATATATGTACATATGTATCTTTCTTTCTTTTTCTATTCTTATATCACGGTAGCTTCTTTTCTTACTCTTTCAGTCTATATATATACATATATAGAGAGAGAGTATAACGATAGAGCCATTTCAGTCATCCAGTTGCGAGAGTCACTATGAGATCGGGACTTTACAACCCCATCGTTTCCCCTGCATTTATCGGAGCTACGTTACGAAGAGATCTAGACGCTTTTGGCGCCACTATTCTGATTTTTACCTCTTCTTCTCGCACTCTCCTTTTTCTTTCTCTCTCTTTTTTAGTCTGTCTTTCATACTGTTTAAGGTAACGAGACGACATTCAATTCTACAAGAACGAAAAAGACAGATCAAATTTATTTTAATAAAATTAAATTATATTTATTCGATGGATCGTTGTACCGTTTAATGTTAAACAGACGACACTTCAAATAAAATTTAAATATAATATATATATATACCAATTTCACAATAATAGTAGTAACACAAACTTTCTTTCGCCGTTTTATCTAACATAAATAAAAAATCCTTTATCATTTTTGACCCGATCAAAGGCGACACGTATAAATACTCTCTCAAAAAGGAAGATCTTCAAATATTAGTCGAATTTCTTTCGTAACAGATACGTGAAACTCTTCGTGGTGGTCGCCGATAAACTCTAGTACTTTCGTCAAAATCCCTATAAAATTCGCGGAAACGGTCGTCGAATGCGAAAGGGTGGATAACGAGAGAGTGAAAGAGAAATAGACAAAGACATAGAGAGAGAGAGAGAAATAGATAGAGGGAGGACCAAGTTATCACGGGGTTTCCAAACTGTATAACGCGCAATTTATGGTGCATACTTGTCCTTTTCCATTGTTCAGAAGAAGACGATAAGGGAGCGAGAGATCGTTGAACGTTCAACGTACGTACAAAAGTGCGAATAAGCTCGGTCCACGTCCGGACTTTTGTGAACTCCTTCTCTTTCTCTTTCTCTCTCCCTCCCTTCCACCTCCGACTCTCTCTCTCTCTTTCTCTTGTCTAGACTCTTCAGACACAGCGGTACTTGCCCCAGAGGATGCTGACCAAGGCTGATGTCTCGTCGAAATCGTTTGGTTCAAGTATAAAACGTGTGTGTGTGAGAGAGAGAGAACGCTTAAGCATGTATCCTTACCTTAATATTCCTAACTTTTAATCATTTCTCTTTTATTTGTAAATTTCCTTCACCTATGAAATTTTCGACATAATATTCTCTCTTGTCATCTATCAAAACGAGAGAGAAAGTGAGATAGCGAGAGAGAGAAATATTTTTTATTTATAAATATTATATATGTATTAGTATCGCGCATTATCAATTGAATCGGAATAAAAGCCGTAAACACGATGGTACTACATTATTAATTTTATCAGAAAAATGAGTTTGTTATCTTATGTGTAAGCGTGAAACAATTTTTAATCATTAAAAGGAAAGAAAAATAAAAAGGTGTTATTATTAAACGTTATTTGGAGATTAGAGAATTACGTTGATAGGATATTACTTAATTGAGTATTATGAATCATTAGACATTCTAGATAGATATATTATTCTTTGCTAAATTCGATCGTTTAAATACGTTTTAGGTGTAATTTATAATTTGATTTGTACAAATCTTACACTCTTAATGCGTATTTGTAATATTTATGATTATATTATTATATAATTGGAATATTTATTATGTTTAAATTCAGAGACTCTAACACCCCTCACAGGGATAACATTTAAGTAACATAATTTTTAATAAAAAAAACATCATTTTCTTGTCTCGTTTGAATCGGTGTTATATTCTTCCATTTATAAAAACTGGACACGATATTGTAATAGTACTATCATCGGATAGATATAAGATTAATAGTAATCGATTCTTTTCTTTCATTCTTGCCTTGTTCTTTTTTTCTTTTCACTTAGTTAACGTTACTAGATCGATATCGTTTTAAGAACTCAGAAGAAAATGGTAATTCCCTCTTTTTATTCCCTTTTTACGTTTCATCGAATACTAGTATACTCGTCATAGAGAATTCGCGATGTCCGAAAGAGCATTGGCTAACGGAGAGCTCATGGCTTTGAATAATGGACGATGGTCGTTAGATGACTCGTGCACGAGAGACTCAATTTTTAATACACATTACACACACACATACACACTCACAGTTACACACATATATATACACTATCCTATATAAGTATAGTAACTATCTAGGAATAAATCGAACAACTATCGGATGAATTCGATTGATCTTTTGACGAAACTCATTTTTCTTATTTTTTCTTCTCATATTTTTTCCATTCTTCTCTTTTATGATTTTATGAAGCCCCCTCTTCCCTCTCACACACCCTGTTAATAAGAATATTAATAAATAAATAAATAAAAAAAGTAAAAACTAAAAAATAAAATCAAGAGGAAACTGGTGGCTCTATTTTCGTTTAAAAAAAAAAAAAAAGAGAAAAAAGCGGATGTGGCTTTAGTGTTGTCATAACTGGCAAACGAGCTTCTTTCATTTACGACGGAAGCTACTAAACGTTAAAATCTTACGGATTTTGCGGTTTGCCTCGAGCACGTGTGGAAAAATTGACAAGAAAACAAAAAATAACAATTTTCAACGATTTTTGTTTTCCACAGTAACATACTTTCTACTTTTCCTACAAATACTCATACCCATATCCTGTTCTTATGAATATAATAAAAATTATAATAAAAAAAAAGAATAACAAGAAAAAAAGAAGGTTGTTTTTTAAAGCATATAGAAAAGAATTTAAAAAAAGTAAAAAAAGAATTTAATAAGTCTTTCGTGGAGAGAGGGGAAGGAAAAGTTTTCTTTTTTTAATCTCTAAACCAATCACAAGTATCGGCAGCGAGAGAGACCAACCAAACAAGACCATCCCAGTAATCTGTAGGAACATCTCGGTACACATTAATTCAATTTCATTGACACAACTATGACAACGACGAAGGAGGAGGTCAATTTCGTAAAAAGCATTTACCTAAGTAGGTATCGAATACACCCGGTACAAATTTCTATACGCGTATAAACGCCCACGCTCTGTACTCTCGTCGGTTTCATTCGATTTTCACGTTCGAACGGGCAAATAGTACGTAAATATTACGCGCGCTATAATAATAATAATAATAAAAAATATCTCATTTAAATAATAATATTATCGAAAATGGACATCATGAAATTTACGATCATATCAAAATCTTATGATATATCGAGAAAGCAAAAAAATTACAAAATATTATATATATATAATATCAAAAATAATATTAATACTAGAATGTGATCCAAATGCATGACGAGATAAAAATAGAAAACAAAAAAAAGGATTAACATAATTATTTTTGTTCGTTTGAAATCCTGTTCTCCTCTTTCCACACTCCTTTCCTTCCCTTTCGGTAGTTTGGTTTTATTATCCATAGATAAACCATTTTTGTACGTATAGTATAATTTATATGACAGAAGTATTAGTGTTTCAAAAATGAATTAAAGTAAGAAAAGTAATATACGAATGTAGTAAAAGATAGAAAAAGAAAGAAAGAAAGAGAGAGAGAGTTTATTTGGAAGATAGTGGAAAGGTGACTCGGGTTAATTCGTTGAAGGGGTAGAAGAGAAGATCGGAGAGTACTATAAAACGAATTCCACTCGATTGGGAGCACTCAAATCAGAAATCCGGACTGGCAGCCAAACGTCGTGCTAAACCGGAAGCGAGACGGCGACGAGACGGAAGAAGGACAGACTACCGGAAGGTTAGGAAAAAGGAAGAATAAAATAATGAAAAAGAACAAGAATAGATAGAGAAAGAGAGAGAAGGGGAGGAGGAGAGAGAGTTACGGGAGAAACAGTGAGCAAGAACCAATTCGCTAATCTTAATTTCAATTTTCATTTTGATAATAAATAATAAAAAGAACGATACAATATTTCACGATAAAAAGTAAAAAATGATATTTAAAAAGAAAATATTAGAAGAAATAAAATAAACGTTGGAAGTATTTAGTTTAGTTATTATCTTTTTTACTTAACGTCATATCTACTATCAAATTTATATACGTATAAGATAGTGTACAATAAAGTGTTTCGGAAACCATTGGAAAAAACAGGAGTATAACTTCCGTCAGCGATACCGATCGTCGAAGTAAAAGAAGCACCAGGAATTACAAATCTTTTCTCCCATCTTTTCTCTCTCTCTCGTTCTTCTTCTCTGAAAGATCTTCTAAGACGATTCGAAAAACGGAAAGAATAGTTGGGTTAGAAGGGGTGGAGTGAATTTAGGAGGAAAGGGATAAAGAAACGGTATATTTTAATCTCGCGGAAAGTGAACAATTTTCTAGGTGGAAGTCAACCGAATCCTTTTGGTAGGAGTATGTGTCGACCATTGATAACAGATTCCTTCATTTAGTCTACCAAGGTTTACTAGATACATTTTACTTTAAGTCTTTTTATCTAGTTACTGAAATATCGGTTGTGTTTAAAAAAAACGATTATCAGTAGGAGTAAAGTATACAGAAAGAAGAGAAGAATGTTAGAAAATAGAAAAAGAAAAAAAAAAGGATAGGCAAGTTAGTGTGTGGGTGAGAGATTTCAGTGGTTAGTCCATTCTAAACGAAGAAGAAAGAGAAGGATGTTCTTTGGTAACGGTTAGGAAAATTCGAAGACGTTGGCCCAGGCGTCGCGACGCCGCGTGGGCGTCGAGAGCATCTATCATGGGTTCGCGTGAATTACCACTCCCTTCTCCCCCCTACCACAAGCCAAGCTAAGGCATTTCAAAAGGGGATGGTGGCTTGAGGTCGCGTTGGAAAGGAAAAGCTTGGTAAGGAACGGGAGCTTTTGGTGGTCGTCATTCTCCTAAAGGAAAGGGTAGAAATAGAGAAGTAGAAGTAGAAGTAGAAGTAGAAGTAGAAGTAGAAGTAGTAGAAGAAGAAGAAGAAGAAGAAGGGTGAAGGGTGAAAGTGTCCGAGCTGCTCGCCTTTCCACTTTTCCAGTTGTCTCGAAAACGACTACCAACCAACCAACCAACCAACCAACCAACCAACCACCCACTTTTCTTTTTCCTTTCCACCCACTTCCTTCGCTTGCTCCTTCTTCGCTAACGCTCGAAATATCAGAACGATGATTTCTGACCCCTCCGAGTTACGTCTTTTCTACTACCGTTATCGCTCGAAAACTTTGAAATGCTGTTACAACCCAAAAACTCCAACATTTATGCATCGATCTATTCGCAAAGCTATCATAGATTTAAGAAACAAATTTCGTCCTATCTTTTCTCTAACACCACACCACACCACGATCTGTGACCAACACATTGTACGTCTATACTTTAAGAACATCGAGTAAAGATATATAAATTTCATTTTATAATGATATATATATATATAATATATATCTATACAGATGAAGATAAATGGATTTATCAATTTTTCTAATCTATAATTCTTTTTGTTTTATGAGGATAAGGAAGAGGAAAGTATAAAGTTTATCTCTCAGAACGATTGCAATAGATATTGATAAATCAAGATATTGATTTTAATGATATCATTCTGATCTCTCTCTCTCTTTCTCTCTTTCTTTTTTATCAATTTAAAATAATTTTAGAAAAAGATAGAAAATAATATCTTTGGGTCAGTAAGAAGAAACCATGCGATACTATGACGAATAATAGATATTCCATTCGATGATAGAGAGTCTTTGGAAAGTCTAAAAGAAGAAAAAGAAAGAGAGAGAGAGTGAGAGAGAGAGAAATAAGGACAAGAAAAAGATGAAAAGAAGAAGCATCGTCGTGGAAAGGTCTCACGCGATAAATTCGGCTTATATTTTCCAACGATGGAAAAGCATCGCGCTTCCATGTCCTCATAACCGGCACAAATTGCGCAAAAATACTGCGACGTATAAATTGCGGGGAAATCGGCGTACCTAACACGCTAGAGAGAAAGAGACAGAGATAGAAGTCTCGACGGTGCCGAGACTCCCGGA
The DNA here is from genome assembly GCA_023678845.1 of Mischocyttarus mexicanus. Lineage (NCBI taxonomy): Eukaryota > Metazoa > Arthropoda > Insecta > Hymenoptera > Vespidae > Mischocyttarus > Mischocyttarus mexicanus. The sequence goes on along the minus strand of JACGTP010000007.1, from coordinate 4,390,206 downwards.
TCTAATTTGAGCGAAAGCCTTTTCCACTCCTCCGGACTATATCCTTCTCCTTTTCCTCCACCTTCTACTCCTCATTCTCCACTTCCTTCTCTTTCTTCTTCTCGTCTTCTTCATATCCTACTCATCCTCTTTTTCCGTAGACCGTATACAAAAGTGACGCGAGTGTCTTCGAATATAACGCTTTAAAATAAATTTTCTGCAAAATTTTTCAGGCAGAATTTATCATCGATGTTTCTACCGGACGATCGAAACTACTCTTCAAGAGTTGTAAACTTTTTTCTTTAAAAAGAATATTTATGAATTAAATTATAAATGAAAAACTTTCAATCCGTTTGTTATATTAAATTTTTTATTAATTTTCTAAAAATACACATACTCGGTCATATATGCATATCACTTGCATAGGAAGAAAATAATTAACAAATAATTGTACTTAATAATTGTAATTATTAACAAAATAATTGTACGATTAATCTGTAATTTTTGATAAGCCTAATTAAAATAAAATATATATATATATATATATTTAAAATGTAATATCTTATTTATTTCTTTAAAATATCACTGTGATACATTATTTGACATAATCAAAATCACGAAATATAAAATCGTTAAATTTGTGCATAATATGGATTCCAATAGCTCGTAAATAAATCTTTTTACGAGGGGTATATTAAATTGTAAACTCTAGTGTAGTATGATAATGATAAAAAAAACTGACGAGAGAGAAAACGAATAAAAAAAAAACACGCCCAGATCTACTTCTAACAAGTTTCATATGCGATAAAGAAGGTATCATCGCTCTTAGGGAAAAAGATAAGAAAAGTCACCGATTAAAAACCGAACACGTGCCGATAAACTCGTCTTCACATTTTTTTGTTTAAAAAAAGAAAAAAAAAAGAATTTCGATTGGATGAACCCAACGAATGATACTTTTGGATAACGCAGTGGTAACTCGACGACAATGATCGATTAACACAATAGATATCGATTGGACCCATCGATTGTACAGATAACGAACAGATGTATGTATATATATGTGGTATATATTACTCGATTATTTATTATTTGTAGGCGTGGACGAGTGTACATCTTACATACACACACATACATACGTCCTTCTCCTCCTCCTTCTCATTCTCCTCAAATCGATTGACGAGTATCCAATATACGAAACGGGATCGTAATCTGGTAAATCTAATCTCGGTAAGAGTGAAACTTTCCGCCGATAAAAACTACCATTAGAAATAGTATGCTGTAGCACTGTAATACTCTTCCATTTGTGAACTCGTATGACAGAAACTTACACACGTATATACACGTAGAAAAAAAAGAAAAGAAAAAACGTACAGCTGTGTATTATACAAATTGACTTGAAACAATTCCTTTCAAAATCGATCATCGAAACTTGACCGATCGGATACATTATCATTTAGCAAAAATAATTATAATCGAATTTATGAAAGTAGACATCGTTTATCATATTTTTTTATATCTTTGTTAATTGGTTAATAAAGCGTATGGTCAAATTTTTTCAATAATTTTCTTATCGTCGATGTATTGTACGCGTATATATACAACACGCTGTATTTTAAGTATAATTTCTTTTCCGAATTAATTTTGTGTAGTTGCAAACTCAATACAAATACAATACTATTGTAAAGTATTTAAGGGTGTGATGACCCATAGATGAATTTTTGACAAATTACAATTACTGTAAACTGGAAAAAGTTTGTCTATAAAGGGACCATATTTTTCCTAATAGCCTAATATAACTGGACAAAAAAGTTTTGCCAAAATATTTAGAGTTTAATCGAAAGTTCTGAGGCAAACCGTTTGATGGGTCATTAAAATGGAATTTAATATTAAATAATAAATTGGCGAAAGGAAATGCAAAAGATTTAAAAAAAAGGTAATGCAATAACGAATAATAAGAAAGAAAATTGAGCTTATCGTTGGTTCGATTATCGATCGTGTCGAATTCTTTTTTACCGTGTCACGTTGGCTCAGTGATAACGATTAGCAGCGACCACCGGAACAATAGATCATCAAAAGAAGAGAATAAGATAGAGAAAAAGGATAAATGTTTAATTCTCTTCTTCTTCTTCTTCTTCTTCTACTTCTAGTAACAACCATAAATATGATTTACCAGGCAAACCAATCGAATAAAGTTAAGTTGGTGGTGAAACGAGCAATAAGACCCTGACACCATTGATAACAATTTCGTCTTTTCCTTTTTCTTCTTCCTCTTCACTTTAATCTATCCACTTGTCGTTTTCTATCTCTTTTCAACGAAAAAAAAGAAAAAGAAAGAATAAAATAAAATAAAATAAAATAAAAGAAACTCCTTTTTTTATCTATGTATCTCTATCTTTCCTTCTTTCTATTTTGTTCATTAACCGAGATACGTTTGAAAAATATTATTCAAATTTCATCGGAAATATCAACATGTTGGAATGTTGACGCATGTGTCACATATAATCGTACATATGTAATATCGTATGTGTATACGTAATTACGATAAGGCCAATGCATATAAATTAACGTTTTAATTGAGTACTTATAGAATATTTAACAACGTGTATGAAACGTTAAAATTTTAACTATTCAGTTATTTCTTTTTTTTTACTTCAATTATCTTCATAGCAGTTGAAAAAAGAGAAAGATATTTTTATGATTTCAATTATGATTCTTTATACCATAAATCTAATCGATTAGAAATAAATATATACTATGGATAAACAAATTGCACGTATAAGAACAAATATTCTTAACACGGGTATATTTAATAAATTTCAAATATATATATTATCATTGTTAATGTTTTGTTTAAAATATTATTCGTTTAAACGATGAAATAAAGCGGTAAAGATAAATTTGTTCGTACCTTTCTCTCTCTCTCTCTCTCTCTCTCTCTTTTTCTGTCATCATGGTTTCGAAGAAAAATTTTCTTAAATTTTTTTTTTCTTTCCATAGCTGTTTATGATTCAACCCCTCTTATAATTAATGATCGTAAATCTTGGCACGAAACGACGCTAAGGTGAGGTACGGAAATCTTAATCGGTTGGAAAGGTGTTTTCCTTCTCGTTAATTTTTGCGGGAGGATAAGGAGAAGAAGAAGAAGAAAAAAAAAAGAAAAAGATAAAAAAACCGGTAAAGTAGTCCTGCTATCGTTAATAACGTTTTCCCTTCTCTTTTCATCATATTTTCTTTTCTTTTCTTTTTTTATTCCCCCCCCCCCTCTATTCTTGTCTTTCATCCCTTATTCTTGGATCATATCCATCGGATAATCACGATGATAAAGCTATAACACCGTGTTCTTATATCTTTTAACATGAACAAAAAAGTACCTTTAACATAAACATTATTTTTATAAACGTTCTTTTTCTTTTTTTCCAAGGATGAGTGGTCACACACCCATTTCGATTTCCTATTTTTGTATTAATTATATTATATAAGCTAATATTATATTAAATTTAATTAACATATTCTCCTCTCTTTCTATCTTACCTATCCCCCTATTTTTATGAGGAGTTTATAGTCATTCTTTTAACTAACATTTTTCTTACATTTGTTTAATATTAACAAGGAGTTTACTCTTTTTACCAGAACACGGTTTTCGTATTTTGTTTCTTTGGACGAGTCACTAATCCGTGTTACTAATAGTGCCAATGTTGCACATTAAAAGAAAAAATAATAAGACATGAGAAATATCATTTATGGGAGATCAATGGTGTTGATGAAATCAGGTACAGTCAGTATTGGAAATATTTAAATCACGATTTTAACAAAATAATAAATAATATAAATATATTCCACAATAAAATAACCGAAACTTTTTCTTGTTTCGATCTAACAAATAATATTACAACTTTTTAGTAAAGAATATATTTCGTAGTGTAATATATTTAGATATATAATATAAATAATATTATCATTATTTATTTAAATGTGTCTCTCGAAACTCAATGGATGGAAGAATGGAAGAAAAAAGAACGATAAAAAAAAAGGAAGAGAGAGAGAGAGAGAGAGATAGAAATGAGAAGCGAACTTTCATTTCCATATATTAGCATGATAATTGGAATACTACCTAGGCAAGAATGCATGTTCTTTCTATATATGGACTGTGCAAATCTTTCTTGAATAAAGACTTTAGTGCAAAATCGTGCAACGAGAGGAAACTTCAATGTATGGTAAAGAAGCAGCTAGCTGCTATTTTTGGTGTCCCAAAGACGGATACGCTGAGGTTTTCGTCCGACGATTTGTGTCGGGAGTTTATCGAGGCCGAGGCCCTTTTTTATTTTATTTTTCAACTAACATGAGAAAGAGTAAGGTGGGGGAGTGAAGGGGAAAGAGGGGATTGGCCAAGGCAACCAGGAAAGAGAGAGAGAACCTTGTGAAATCGAATTCGTTGCTTAACTTTCTGTCCATCGGAATGGTAGCTCGGTGTCGTTGCAGTTATCGATGCTGACTCGGATCGATTGTAGTTTATACAGATGTAGAAACCAAAAACTAAGTATTCTAGTATCAAGTATATATATTGTATAAAGATATACTAGCTATATAATAATATATAGTAGTAATAGTAGTAGTAAGTAAATTAATGAAATGATATAATTCAAGTGTTCCTAATATTTTTTGTTCTCTTCATTTTTGTTTTATTATTTATATAAATTAATAAATAGATAGATTTATTTATCCATTTAATATCTCCCGTTGGCGAAAGAAAACGAACTTACAATTAGTATTATATTTTTCTTTGCTTACTTGCTTATTTCGTTACACGATTACCTTTTCCTATTATTTACGATTAGTCTCCAATTACATGACTCTTCTATTGTTTTAAAATATTATGTAATATAAAATAATATATGTATACATATTTCTTTTCGAAAACGCACAATAATTTCTTAATAAACTTTAACGAAAAATTATTTATCATAATTGATACTCATCGTTGTATTTATTATTCAACAAACGGGGAGTACTTAATTTTGTTAATGTTCGAATTTAAATTATTAAAGAAATTTTGTATATTTAATATAATATTATATATAAAGAAAAAACATAAAACATTCGTTAAATTTGTATCGATCATTTTAAAACTAAAAAAGTGCATCGTTTTATCCTACGAATAGTAAGTAAAGTAACATTAACTATTTTATTTTTGTTTCACTAGGTATATAATTCTCACGTGAATTTGAGCATCGTTGTTTCAAGTTAAAGTGACAAGCACGCAAAAGTACACTCGATCGCGCACGCTTCTCGATTAATCGGGAGAGAGAGAGAGAAAGAAGGAGAACTGTGTAATTAAAGATAGCTTATCAGCGGGCCCTGGTAACGGTGCAATACTTATCGACGTATTAAATGGAATATTACTGTATAAATCTAAATGAAAGAAACTTCTGAGTGGGTACTTTAGGTACTCACCTAGATACTAAATACAACAACTATGATATTTAACCTTACGAAATATCATACTCGAATAAGAGTATCATAGGAATAAGTATATGGTTAAACCGTGCGATTATGTTAATGAAAAGATCAAGATAAAATAAGAAGTAAGGGGGAAGATATATAAGTACAGATGAAAAAAAAATTGAGAAAGTTAGGGTTGGGAATGTAGGAGAAGGGGAAGAGGGAGGGGGAGACGTATATAGCAGATATCTACAAGAATAGGATGGGAAGCTAGCTTTGCACCCAGAGATTGGATCGAGAAGACAAGAAAATTTTCAAAATTCCCATCTCTACGTGATATCTTTGAACTTTTCCCTTCTTCCATAGCAATTTTCGCGTCTCGTACTATCCATATCCAAAAGTAAGAAGATACTGTGACAAGAAGTTCCCTTCCTAGGGCCAGCTGCGAGTTCGCATCTCACCCACTCCTTTTTTAAACCCTTCTCTATCCATCTCCCTCCTCCTCCTCCTTCTCTTCTTTTTCTTTTACCAATTCCTTTCTTTTCATCTTTTGCGTTCCTCAACTTTCTCTGTCTCTGTCGAATTCACATTCAAACATTCAACCAAGATCCAAAAGCACGGAATACGCGGAGGAAACGTTCTCGGCGCGACGGAAATTTACGATTTGTAAGCCACTTGGACTTTTCGAGCATCCGAAACGCGATACTTCATCCTCCTCGTCTCGTCTTCTTCTCTTTTTCCTCGATACTATTCTCTCTTTCTCTCTCTCTTCATTTTATACTATTCGCTCCATTTTGTTACGGTTACGAACCGACCAAGTGACTCCTCTCTCTCTCTCTTTGGCATAGAATTTAGTGAACGAAATTTCCCTGAGGAGAACGAGACGCGCAACCGGTAATGCTCACGAAATAAGAAGCCACTTCTACGCGTCGTCAATTTTCCGACCTAAATCTTCCTTCTACTTCTACTACTCTACTTCTACTTTCGCCGTCTACGTTTCAACCCCATGCCCCGCTACCCCTATCCTGCTTTTCTATTTTTCCCCTTTCCACTTATGGTAACACTTCTGCCACTTCGTATTTACGTTCTGACGGAGAAGCACGTTAATTCGTAATAGAATTTTTATCATTTCGTACTCGTTATTAAAATAATAATTTTTTTTCTTTTCATTTTTAATTTTTTCTCTTGTTTTATTATAAAAATGATCGTTTAATTTATATTAATTAACCGTGTTAAAAAAAATATCGATGAAATCGTATTGGTTCAATTTAACAATACATTATATTGCAATTGATCGTACATTATTACTATTTCATTAGAGATTATCTTAATTAATGTATCCGTAGTATCACATAGCTTTGAAATAACCCATCCCTCCCTTTTTTCCTTTTTTTTTTCTCTCTCTCTCTCTCTCTTTCTCTTCTTTTATAATACAATATAGCATGTATATCTATACTTAATGAGATATAACGAGGAGTGTAGAGAAATATGTGTGTCGCGACTGGTATCCTCGCTTTTGTCAAACTTATAATGGAAAACAAAAAAAAAAGTAATAATAATGATAATAATAATAATAATAAAATTAAAATCAAAAAGAATAATGAAAAAGTTTAATATTTAATACATCAGCCGGTTGTAGCTGTAATGCTCGCATAACTTTTGTAATGATCACAAGGATAGCGATGTTCATACTTTGTAATGGTTACTAATATACCCATATTAATAATAATGCACGCACGTAAAATACAAATATATATACACACACGCGTGCAAACACGCACACATACACAGACATGTATTATTCCCGAAAACACTGGACTTGTTAAAATAATCACGTGGATTTGACTCAAAAGAGAATTCCACAACGATCTCGTTTATTTTATTTTATTTTCTTTTTTTTCTGTAGGAACACCGAAAACCCTTTAATGTAATAAAAACGAATCGAAACGTACGAATATCAAAAATGGAGCTAATCAAAAAGCTTACCAATTATATGTAAAAAAAAAAAAACTTAAATGACAATGAGAATAAATTTTCAATTTGAACGAACCAAGACCAGATAAAAGTAACTTCGTTAAAGATAAAGATAAAGATAGAGATTAAGAGAGACAGAGAAAGAAAGAGAGATGGTATAAGGGTTGAAACGTATCGTTTGATTTCATCTTCGATTTCAGCATCCTTCGAAGAAGAGAATATGGAATAAGAAAAGTATTGTAAGAAGAAACCGGGCCATATCTTGGCTCCTTAAAACCGTGCGAAAAGTCAAAGAGCAGAACTTCTAACACAAACCCTCCTCACCCTATTCCGTCTAACGTACCACCCTACCCTACCCCCGTTACTTCTCTGTTTCACTCTTCTATGCAAGGACGGCGCATATCTTCGATGCAAGAGAAGCGCATTCAAAATCACGGCGCGTGGTTGGACCACGACGGATGTTTGAAAGGATATGGAAGATAAAAAGAAACAGAAACAGAACGAGAGAAAAAGAGAAAGAGAGAGAGAGAAAGAGAGAGAGAGAGAGAAAAGGAACGGAAGATGGAAGTTTGGAAGGTGCAGGAAGGTGGTCGTAGGGGTGGCAAGATCGCAGACTGGTAGGTGAGCGTCGAGTCGAGTCGAGTCGAGTCGAGGGAAGAAAAATGATCCATTAATCTGAAACCCAAAGTCTGGCGGCGCCGGGCGTCGCGGCGGCGACGACGACGGCAGCGGCGGCAGCGGTAGTGGTGAAAGAGGGGAAGAGCAGGAGGATAAGGATGAGGATGAAAAGGGGGGAATAGAAGAGGAGGTGGAGGACGACAGTGGCGTCGACACGGGGTAGAAACTCTTACTCCTTCTAACCCACTCTCCTCTCTTTCTCTCTCTCTCTCTTTCTCTATTCTATTCATACGTGCTTTCGTATGTGTTTACTTATACACAATCCTAGAAACGTGTGTCTGTATATTATCACATATTTGTAACTATCTATGTATAACGTATATGTATATGATTATTTATGTATGTATGTAGGTATATGTATGTATATGGGTAAGAGCACATGTGGAGTTCCTTAGAATCTACACGCATTTTGATATAACTATGAGTTTGTATATGTAAACTTGTTTTTAAAGTGTGTACGTATCCGTGTATAAGGTTGAGTAAGTTTTAGGTATAGATAGTGTAACGCATGGTAGGGGAGAATATAGAGAAAAATCGAAGAGTTGTAGATGAAGGAAGTGAAGAGAGAGAAAGAGAGAGAGAGAGAAGGGCAAAGGTGGTTGAAAAGAAACGGATAAGAGATCGAAACCCGGCCAAGCGGAGGTGTCGGGACGAGAGACGACCGGCGGCCGCATTTGAATTCCAAATTCGAAAGAGCCTCCTCCTCCTTTTCCTTCTCTTCCATCCTTCTCCTTTTCATCCTCATCCTTTTCTTCCTTCTTTTCTTCTTCTTCTTCTACTTCTTCTTCTTATCTTTTTCCCCTCATCCTTCCATTTCTATATTATTTCTCTCTCTTTATCTTCCTATCACTCGATTACTTCCTAATTTTATATTTTTTATTCTCTCGACAATATTTTAATTTCGATAATTATTATTAAAAGATTATTAAGTTATTTTGTGTTTTTATAACCTATCATTACCATATACAGTTCTCACGTTTCATTAAAAAAATATCTACCGACAGTCGTCGACTTTTAAATATGCATGAACATATACGTTGTACCATATATGGTACGAATACCGATATTCGATGACGAGTCTTACCATGAATTTATTTTTTTCTTCTTTTTATTTGACAATTTTGACATTTCGTTAATTAGACTTTTACGAAAATTCTATAGAATTTTTAATACGAATCGATATTTTTCAAGATTTATGGAAGAGAAAAGAATCACGTCAAAAATTATACCAAGATTCATTTTTAATCGTATGATTATTATTCATCGAAAGTGTTTTACATACGTTATTTCATTTGTTATTTATTATTTCAGTAAGAAAATGGGTAAGCTAGAAGAAAAAATATATAATATAACATCGAGACGCTACAGGTAGGGACTGAAAGTAAAAAAAAAAAAGAAATATTAGAAAAAGATCGATAATCGTATGAATATTATAGGATTAATTTCTTAGATATATATATTTAATCCGACATTTTTGATCATCAGTCTTCAATGCTTCTTTCGAAAAAAACGAGAACAAAAAAAAGTAATTTCTTTTTTTCTTTCCTTCTTCCTTTTTCCTTCTTTTCTTACACCAATTATACCATCTCTTTCTTATACATTTTTTCTTCTTTTTCATACGAATCTTTCTAGCTTTTTACTTGATTAAACGCGTAGATAAAAATATCCAAGACCGTTCAATAATTTCTGCTTATCGAAACTTCGAAGAGAGGGAGAGGAGAGAAAAAAAAGGGGGAGAAAAAGAGAAAATAAAAAATTGAAAACGAAAGGATACGGTTTCTCGAATATAGCATCTATTTATAAAGATCGGTCAGATGGAAAACCCGTATGCGATATCACAAAAACGATCGTTTAATTAGTGAATTTTCAATTGTCGAGAGAACTCAAAGCGGGTGGTAGGGTAGAGAGGGAGAGAAAGAGAGGGAGAAGAAGGGGTGTCTCGAGACAAAACGATTTAGGTCAGGCAATAATTAAGTTTCTAGATGTCTAGAAGAAGAATTAGATTCCATAATTGGCATGAACTTGGTACCAAATATATATTCGTTCGAGTAAACGTAAGAGAAACCTAAATAAAGATACATAAATACACAATATCTAAATGTTAAAACAATAAACGGTTAAAAATAAAGAAAATAACGTGGACGATATAAAAAGCCGGTAGATGATTATTCGATAAATACTTAATCAAATCTCTCGAATTGTTAGTTAGTTGTTAAGTTTCGGTCACATCTTGTGGTCCTATCGAATCTTATGATTCGTAAAAGATCGATAGATCTTAATACGCAATATTCCTATAGCGAATAAAAATTTCACGGTCGGCAATTGGCGATCAATTTTTCCTACTTACTATGCAACCTACGCACATTTTGGCTCACGGACATTACACGAATAGATGCTCCCATTCCTAGTGAAATTAGATAGACAAGGATAGAAAGAACAAACGAGAGAAAGAAAGAATGAAAGAAAGAAAGAGAGAGAGAGAGAGAGAGAATCGGTATCGGTCGGACTGATGTGAGTTGACCCTGGCTGAATCGCAATTGATCTCAATTAGGGTTCCCCCTTTTCTCTCTCTCTCTCTTTTTCTCACATATATATATATATATATATATATATATATACACACACACACACATACATACATACATATTCTTTCGTTTCCCCTTCTACTTACCCCCAAACCTTCGTTCTAGCAATTTCTTTTCCTACTTCGTTTTTACACAAAGAACGAAAGAGATCAAGACTCGTTTCTCTCTCTCTCCTCCTTTCTTTTCTACGTTTATCTATCTTCTTCTTTCACTCTTTTATCTATTTTTCCTTTTCCTCTATCCGTTTCCTATCCTCCTCGTTCTCCTCGTTCCCTTCACGTTACGCAATCGAACGAGACGCTACTGTGCAAGTTTGCTCATCGAGAATCCTTATCTGCTCTGCTGTACGACGCTCTTTCTATCTCCTTCTCCACATATATTCCTCCCTCCTATTCCTCTCTCGGATCCCCAGCAAACCCCACCTACTCTCTCTCTCACACTCTGCACTTCTGAATTACGTCAAGCCATTTTTCCAAATGAAAAAAGAGCACGGAAAGCACTATAATCTTCGTTCTTGGAAGCAACTAACTAAAAAGAACAAATTCGGTTCTCTCGATCATCGTTGAATTGATTTTACGAAAGATTATCTACCGTTCTTGGAGATGATAAAAACGCGTAAATCGGAGGAAAATTTAATTGATTACATGTAAGAAATCATGTTGGCTTGCCGAAAAGAAATGTAAGTAAGAAAAAACATGAAATATACACGGAGTAAGAATAATAATAATAATAATAATCTTCATCTTTTTACTTTAACTAAACGCAATTTTTATAGTAATGGTAATCAGTGGAAAAATGTTAATTGATTACGTGTCATAAATCACGTTAACTTACCACAACAGAAATATAAGTACAAAAAGAAATGAAATATATAAAAAGAAAGTATAATAATAATAATGATCTTGATCTTTTTTCTTTTTTGTTGGGTTTTCACTTTACGATCGTAGATTTGAACTTCTCGAATTAGAACTACTACTTTCACTGAACGATTCTGTTATAGTAATGATAGTAAGGGATTTCAAGGATATAATGGATATTACTAAGAATAAAAATTATATCGATAAACTTTCGGTCTCGTAACATGAACGAACCAATGTGAAGAGGGGAGGAAGTAAATACATGCACTCGCGAATGAATACAAACACACACACACACATACACGCACGCACGAATACTACAATAGAAAAAGAGACTTCTACAAAGGATAGGTACGGAAAACGTAACGATAAAGCTTTATTACTTCTCGCGAATCACCCTTCGGGCTATCAACCCTTTTTCACGCGAGCTACTTCGGATCCCCGTCGATGGCGACGATAATCGACGATAGAAACCCATACCCCACCCTTATGCCCACCAAACCCCGATACCACATCGTTGTCTCTCTTTTCTTTCATTCTTTTATTCTTTCTCTTTTTCTTTTTCTGCTATCTAAGAATCCTTAACTTACTTCCTTATTACCGAGTCGAGCAGTAAAAGTTACATCGTTCAAGAAGAATAAAATGAAGTAGAAATGATATTATCGATTATTGATTTAGAAAATAAAAATATTATTTGGTATTTAGAAAAAAAAAATTATTATCCATCAAGATCTATGAATTTACGATTAATTAATATTTGATAGTATTTTTAATTTAGTAATTAAAGTAATATTTTACGACGAATGTTACGTTAATCGAAAATTTCGAGAAAATGTATATTTGATTGTAAGAATAGAAAAAGATTGACAAGCTGTAGTTATACCGTTGATAAAACTTTACGATAATATATTTATTTTTTTACGAACAAAAAATTGATCTTACAAAAAAAAAATAAATATTAACAAGATAACATTTAGTATAAACGTGGTGTATAAAAAAATCGCGTTAAGTGAGTTTGAATAGAAATGTGAGAAGGTATACGAACGAAGATCGAAGAAGAATTGAAAGAGGATCGAAAGAGGATCGTATGAACGCTAACGGATAGGTGAACAAGAACGGGTTTAGAGAGAAAAAGAGAGAAAGAG